>JAPZPB010000265.1:0-54313 GCA_037952635.1 Bryoglossum gracile | reverse complement strand
GTGTGTTTTCGGTTAAGTTGGGGGGTGCGTAAATAATTCTGTCAACCACTGTTGACCCCAAAAACATGATTACATAAGCAAAGAAAACCACGCTGTTGCACGTGTTTATTTGAGTCCAAGTGCTCAATGCATCAGTAACACCAGAACAGCGATCGTGAAAACAAAATCCAACTATGGAAACACAAATTCCCCTGAAGACTTGAGTCAGTCTTCACTGCTCATTGAGACTAGAACGTTTCTCATTGATCTCCTCCACAAGATCGTGCCTATTCTTGCTCTCCTGTGCTCTATGAATTAAAGATTGCCGGTGTGTCTAACTCAACCAAATCACTATAGCCACGATCGTCAACGGCACAGTCACAACCCAGTAGATCCAAAACCGATCTTTCACCACTAGCGATTCCTGATCTACGTCCCGGCGAAAAGAGAAGCAACGAAATTAGCAGGGAGGAATGTAGCTAGCTATACCTGCTGCCAAAGTCTTCATGGACAGCAGTCTCACTTGTTTGCTGGCGAGGGGGTTCTCGAGTCTTAATCTTTTGCGATCGTGTTGTTGAGTTTCGCCTCTTTTTGGGCCATGAAATTGAGTAGCTAATAATATGTATTTTAGAGATCACGCTCAGCTCAATCTCGGAAGGTCTTGGCCTCAGATTACTGACAGTGGTGAGTTGGCTTTTGACACAATCTGATGCGAAGCCCATAAAGACTTCTTGGAAATTTATTCTTCTCCGAGTACTGTATCTAACTATTTCATGTTCTTGCAGCTTGGAGGACTCGGTCTTTGAAGAACAGAGTTAGCCCTTCCGTCTGATAATCAGACGCCACGGATGACACGAATCTCCGTGTCTCTCGTAACTCATTTCTTTTCCGTTTCACAGTTGCTAAAAGAGTTGTGGTGTCACTCATTTGAGCAGAAAGCACACCATCGCCGCCCCTAGCATGCCCGACAGCCTCCATCAGCGATAGTCAGTTTGGCGTTCTTTTTCAATAACAGATAAATTCCGTTCAGGATCTAGTTGCACAAATAATCCTTAGGCGATTGTGGCCATGTACCCTAGAGCCATGCTGCCATTGTATGGTATATGAGGCTATAACACCATGCCATTCTAAAACGTAGAAGCGCTATGCAATGCTTCTACACTAAGTCTGTACCAGATTCATTTTGGAAACTAAAAACCAACTAAGGTGTAGTGAAACATGGCCGGAAAGCTTGCCAAAGCTGGAAATGCTTCAATCAAAGATCAAAAGTGGGCTGCCGGATGTCTAATGTCCAGATTCGCGAGTTCGGCAGGAAAGATCTCCATACTATACGAAGTATGCATAGCCAAATGCAACTATCTTGCTCTAGGATTGATGATTAGTAAAGTTAGTGTACTAGGAAGCCAGGCTTCAACGTCAGGATCAAGTACTCGATAGATAAGTAATCGTCTAAACCCGCTCACCAGGCCACACTTCATATCGTTGCACTTGGAGTTGAATTCCGGTATTTATGAGAAGAGGTTTCGGTTTTCGTAAAATTAGGTCAGTCCATCCAAAGCGAAACACCAGCAGCAATTGCGTTTCACGCAAATATGCAAGAATTGGAGCACGAATCGCAAGATCTTGGTTTACGCAAGGCTGTAGATTTCCAAAATACTTTTGAGGCACTCAATAATCCGGAACTGGGCTTGCAAGGATGAATTCCAACTTTGTGGAGGTCAATAATTAACTGTGATATCTTCCCTTTGATAAATGTTTCAGCTGGTGAGATGCTATTCCATGACGGGTACTTGATGAGAACCGATTCAATCGAATTTTAAAGAAGCATATCTACTTATACTGTACATGGTGAGTCGCTAGTTCATGCACCTCGTATTTCTGCTTCCAGCAGCCTGCCTCCGTAGTACCTCGTCCTTAAGGTTAAACAGCCCCTGATTTCCACAGCTAACTTGTCTCTCAGCCAGCCGACTCCCCGATAACTACAGCCAAGCTCCCCCCAATATCAATGACCCCTGCTCTTCCCCTCCCCTCCCCTCCCTCCCCTTCCAAACTCGCTACTCTCCGATCTTCCCTTGCCTCCTCGAACTCCATAATCGCCTCCAAACTCTCATTCTCGCTCCCCACAAAGGTCCCAAAATGAATCGCCACCGTATTCTTCGACCCCAAATCCCTATGAATATCAATCGCATCCGCCGGACTAGCATGCAGTGCCGTCGGAATATCATTATTATTCAGCCTCAAACCCAACGCCGATATAAACCCCAATGTACCACCGCGCCATATCGGCACGAATGAAATATCAAATGGCCCAAATTTCTCACCGATCTCTTTGAACACAGGACACACGGCGTTGGATTTGGCAGTGCGGCGATAGCCTGTGTCGCCAGCGTGGTAGATAGCTCCTTTTCTCCGAGACTCGGAAGGAGTATCCTCGTCTTGAGAGTTTAATAATTGCTCCACGACCCAGCCACACCAGAGCGTCGTCCCTTGATCTAGCGCCCCTCGCCCGGAGTTATGCTGTGCGGGGACACATGTAAATCTGAGGACCGTGTCCTCGCCCATGTTGAGAGATGAAGGGAGGCCGAAGTCTTCGAGGCTGTATTCGCGGTTTTGCCACCAGTCGAGTTCGAAGACATTGGCTGGCGAAACGCCCATTGAACGCAGCCAGGATGCGTTTCCCAGGGGGACGAAATACTTAGCTTTGGGGAACTTTCTGAGGAGGGCGGAGATGGTGGAGGTGTCGAGGTGATCATAATGGTTATGTGAGATCATCACAGCATCGCAGCCTAGATTTGATCAATCAAGAGCTCTCTCAGGGGTGCTTTAGTCTCCTTACCTGGTAAACTATCGATTTGGCAAGGAGGAGGCTTGATTCTCACAGGACCAGTATACTGCGTGGGGCCTGCTCTCGCTGAGAAAATCGGATCATACACTATCCAGAAACTCCTCTTCTCTCCTCCATCCCCCTTCGTCCCCTCTAGCGGTAACTCCACTATCACACCCGCATGCCCCAGACTCGTCCCCACCACACACTTCTCTTTTTTCAAACCCTTCCTTTCTAACTCTCCTTTTCCCCAATCCGGAACCAAAACCTTCACATCTTGGGTCCCGGGGTGCTTCTTAGCCAGGTTATCATACCAGCCGAGAGGAAAGTTGATTTGCAGGAGTTCAGAGACAGTGGGTTTCTCAGCCGAGGGCCAGGGATTCTTGAAGCCTGTTCCGAGAGCGTTGGTATGGTGCGAGGGTTTTTCGGGCTTGATAGTACCCCAGGGACCCCATGATGAAAGCATCTTTGGTTGATGTCTAGATTTACTACATTGTGAGTGTTGATTGTTGGAAACATAAAGTTGTTGTTGATGACGTAGAGTGATGTGGAGAAGCGCTTCGGCCCGCCCTGCATCGGTCGTCATATGTAGTGAAAGTTGTGGCAGGCAGCCTTCTTTGTTCGTTTTATCTACACTTCACACTCGCAAAAATGGCGAATCGACTTGTTACTGCGCGATAGTAAGGCTAATTCTACCCTCGTAGCGAATCCGTCTCAAGGACGGAAAGGCATTGTTGCGACTGAAGGTTTTCTCCACAGTCATTACACCGTAAAATCCCCAGCACTTACGAGGTTCAACTAATGTTGTTGCGGGAGCTCCAAGTAAGGCACGGCTTTTTCGATTGACATCAAAAAGGAAAAGCCGTCTAATTATAGCCGAGTCCAATTAGAACTCTTGATGTGGCAGTCAGAGGTCGGCTTGCCTTGTGCATCTGATGATCCCTTTCTTACTGATATTACCCCACAGTTAAGAGCTCGGCTAGAGATTCTTGAAAATAACGTTGAAGAACTTAGCTTAGCCGACATAATCTAGATATTGAGTTAGCCTAAATTATTTCTTAGGCAATCCCATAAATGGCTTCAATCTTACCTTCTCCTACCTTTGTCCCCGAGCCGCGCCTCGAAGACAAACAGAATCTGCGAGCCTCTCCGTTGATGACTCCTACGGCCGACCTATTAACCCCTACCATTTCTCCTATTCTTATGCTTGGTGAAATGATAATTCGAAGTCAGAGCAATTTAGCCATCCAAGAAAACTACAATGTGGGAGAGGTAAGCTCTAACAAATACTAGTGTTATCTCCCCTAATGATTTATTACAGGGTCTAGAAACTGCAGCAGTTGATCGTACTGTCCCTATCCCCAATGTTGAAAACTGCAAACGGGATTCCAAAGGCGACCTTCTGTCCACTGGCGCATCGGGGATTATTGAACGCTTGCTATCCGGTGATGTGGTCAAATCGCCATGGCCTGGTACTCGAGCACCCGGTTGTTGTAGGGATATCACAACGGAGAGCAAAATATACGAGAGGCTGGGATGCCACCTCCGCCTAATTCGAATTATCAGCTGGGATCCAGAACATTGCCTCCTTATAATGGGATATGCACCGAATGGTAGCTTGAAGGAGTTTCTTGCTTAGAATGATAAAATATCTGTAATGCAACTACGCTGGGTGAAGGAGGCGGCCGAAGGACTTCAATTACTTCATGACGCAGACGCGATTCATTGCGATGTGGAGCCTAGAAACTTCCTCGTAGACGCAGATCTTGGTATCAAAATAGCAGACGCAGGTGGCCTGTCTCTCCAAGGCTCACAACCATCAGCTTATGCAGGAGCGAGATTTCTACCGCCTAATTTAGATTGGAGCCGCCAGCCGACAATAGGGGATGATTTGTTTGGTCTGGGCTCTACTATCTACTTCATTATGATGGGCAGATACCCTTTTGTAGAATTGGGTAGTGAAGAGGTTGAAGCCAACTACGTGGCCAACAAGTTTCCTGATGTGAATGGTACAACCTGCGGAGACATCATCAAGCAGTGTTGGTCTTCTGAAATTAGATCTGCCCGATCCCTGCGAAAGCATACATCTAGTCGTTTCCTTCTCGTGTGCACGTCGTGTTGGCAGCGTCTCTTGCACTGCTGATATTCGAACTAGTTAGCGGCCCCTTGGTTCTGGTTCCCTCAATAAGTCTAGAATCTAGATACGTAGAATGCCTTACGCCTTTCTTAAAGTTTTTCGATGCTCCCCAAAGTGGAGAGACCAGGATATCAACAAATTTTCTTGCTATACCTCGCTTGCTTCATGCCAGGTCAATAGCTTCCCTTCCAGCTTTTCAAGCAGAATATACCTAGCGCTAATAATATTTATATTACTAATTTTATAAAATTGTTGTTATTAGCGCATTCGCACCTCAGGGACTGGAACAGCAGTTCTAGCAAGGAAGCGATGTATTGAAAACTTATAGCATTTATCAAAGTTCCTCCCGACAGTAAGGGCTGGTTGTGATTCGGGAGTTTGAATCTTACTAGCCAAATTTTGTAATCTTAAACACGATTAAGCCATAGTAGTTATGGCCAACAAGGACGTTAGATTTAAAGTATACTTTATTAGCTGACGGAAAATTGAAAGGAAAATTGAACTCATCACGTCGAGTGCCCGCGCGTAAGCAAAGTGTATTGTAATTGATAGTTTCCAACAATCTAGAGATTACCTTTTCGCCTGCTATTCGACGGAACAAGTAAAGCCCAACAGAATAACGAGCTATATATATCGCTTAGATATCCGGTTTTTATATTCGAAATTCTGGCCTTGCTCTAGTATTCTTTTTCCTATCTAAACCCCTCTGTTAGGATAAGTATATAGCAGTGAAACCATATTTTTTATATAGAAGCATCAAAGTTTGTACTATTTATAAAGTGCTCTTAAAGCAGGTAAACCGCACGGCTAAAGTGTATAAGGTCGCTTTATATTGGAGTTAGGTAATAAACAGCAAAGGGGAGGGGGGCTATTGTTTATATATATATATAAAACAAAAAAGAGAATTGGTTTAATAATAAATACTATACTGAGTAAACCAGTTGCCGAGGATAATTCTAATACCTAGCCAATAAATCAGCCCTTGCTGTATATATAATACTATTGCCAGGTTGCAAACAGCCAACTTTATTATTAAAACTACAATTTCTTACAGGGGAATTTCGAAAAGCTATTAATGCACTTATTTATGAAATTGCGTATAAATAATATATGTATAATAAATAATAATAAATAATAATAAATAAAAGTATATATATATTTTTTGGATATAGTGGTTGTATAATAATATATTTATGTGCATCAGGCTGCTATTTCACCAATTTTCCAACCTGTATAGTTATAACTAGAGCGGCCCACGAAAGAGGTTTTTATTATTGGATAACCGGATTTGGGAGAGATCTGTGCTACAAATACCGAGATGGGAGGAGACGGAAGCAAGGGTAAGGAGAACGAAGAATTAGATGAAAGAGACAAATGAGGTGAAACAACGTTAAAGATACATGATTTACACAGAGAGCGGGAAAAAGGGTTAATATTTCGATAAATGATAGCACATAGGCCAGTGTTGGTTGCAAAAATTGCAAAAGGGTATTATCAGGACGGCTCTATCCGATCTTAGTTTCACCTAGGCTCCAAAGCTGCAAACTACTTCACAGGCCTGTTCACATCTCCTGCAGGCACTAACCCATGCTTGTGTAACTATGACTCCTGATCAAACTCCTGTCCATGCTTCTACGCACCTCATCCTGTCTCTCTTCACCTGTAAGAGGCCTGTGGAGCGCTGGAGGGAGCTCAACCTCGTCTTTAATGCGGCTGGTTAACCACGCCGCAACAAGTGTGCTGACCCCACCACACGCTAACACCACACTGATACTCCTATCGCCGGGTGTTCCTCTCGGCTTCTGCAGAAACTTGAAAATAATACTGCTCCCGATTGTGGCTAGGATCTGGGGTGCCGCGACACTCATGTTGTGGATTCCTAGAATGACACCGGCCTGATCTTCCTTCTCGTCGAACACGGCTTCGAGGTCAGTGTCTGGGCTGGAAGAGCGGTTGGCCTTTTTGGAACGTCGGAGAGTATCACGTTTGCTAACCTCGGCGGAGATGATGGCGAAGGGGGCCCACAGAGTGAGAGCCCAGGAAATGCCGACCATGCCTATTATGGCGGTGGCTCCGCCGACCGACTTTACAAACAGGGTACTGAACATACAGCCCGAAAAGATAAGGTGGGCAATCAGCCAGGCACGGCGAAGTGTGAGCCCTGGAATGATGAGGGCATCGAGGAAACGTGATACACGTGTTGTGGATTTCTGGTTACGTGACGATTCCAAGGCGGGGGCGTCGTATGAGGGGGCAATGAAGAAAGGAAGGAGGACGTTAGTAGATAGAGAGGTAATTGCGTATATAAGCAGTGCGAAGGTCCCTACACGGGTGGCCTTGTCGTACAGCTCGTTAATTTCGGCCGGTGTCATATTCGGATTGGCTTCGAGAAAGGGTTGGACATAGATATCGCCGATATAGGAAGAGGAGTAGAAGAGTTGAGGGAAGAAACCAATCCATGCAAAGAATTCGACCTCACAGACTTTCCGTGTGTTTGGAGGTAGATGGCGAATAGCAGTGAAGACTTGAGTGAAGAATGCGGTCAAGCCGCCTTTTCCCTGGGGTGCTGCTTCTTCAGTTCGAGGATCTCTCTCTCGGATAGTAGTAACACTTAAACAAACAGTGCTTGAGAGGGCGATACATGCAATCACGCAAAGAACTTTGAACTGCGTGTTTCCAAAAAACCACATGTACTTGGGAAGGTCGACGAACCCAGCAAGATAGCCCATGATATTACCAACACCTACAATTCGGCTGGCCATAGCATTGGCAGCTTCTTGTTGGTGACTTGGGCAGCAATCCAGGATGAATGCTCTGATACCAGCTTGCACTAAAGGGAGTCAGCTATAGCCTATCTTATCAGATGAGGAAATCCATACCAGTATTGATGGAAAAGTCTAGCAAGTAAACCCACAGCACAGCTACCACAATAATGCTATTTTTGACAAATCCCGAGTCTGTGCTGGCCCCAAAAAGGCCGAGGAACCCGCCGACGATTTCTCGTACCCATGCTAGGGCAAGCAAAGAGACAACAGTTGCAGCTGAGCCCCCAATCATAAATGGAGTTCGCTTTCCCCATGACGATCTGCAGTTGTCGCTCAGCATGCCCACGTATGGCTGAACAAGAGCTCCTGATAGAGGTCCAGCAATCCAGACCAAAGCCATGATAGACTTGCTCAGTCCCAGCGACAACAGGTATGGCGTTCCATTTGATAGCTCCACTGCCCAGGCCAGTTGCAAACCTCCAATACTGATCACTAAAAGTATCATGTACAGTAAGCTCTTGGTATCTTGATTGTAGTCGTCCTCAATCTCCAAAGCCGTACGGGTCATTAGCCCTTCTTCCTCATCTAATTCTGACGGCGAAAGCAGAGGAGACTCTTCATGTACTGGATTCGTTGCTCGTTCTATCGACTCGTTCCGTATCTCTCCAGATGGCTGCAAAGGCGGCCGCTGGGGGGCAGCCTCTTGATCGGAACTCTCGCCCGTCATGATACCTCTCTTAGTCTGCCGAGCTGCAACTAGAATCTAGACAATGTAGAGGCTAAATCTCCCGGTCGGAGAAAGCGTGTTGGTATGGCTTTGCGACGTTGCGGTGCGAGTAAAGCCGTGAAGTGAGGGTGGGCTGTAGGGGTCTCCCGAGCTCTTGAAGCTCTGTTGAGCGTAGATTTCGGCGTTGACGGGATCTTGAGTTGCCAGAGATTTCCTAGGCACCAGCTCGACGAAGTAATGCACAGGACAGGAAGTTTCCTAATCACGAGCTGCTGATCATCCCAAGCTCGACGTAGTTGAGGCACATGGCGATTGGTGATTCGACCTCGAACCTTCACCAGTCAAGTTGTCTCAGGCGACCTGATTTCTGGGCGGCTGATGCGTGGAGGCGGAGAAAGGCGGACACTTGGAAGAGCTGGGGCTGGGGCTGGGAATCGGAACGTAAGTATACGCAGAGATTGACCCGGTAAAAATAGGACAGGAAGAAAAGAAAGGAGCTTCGAATGGGATGCAAAGAGAGATTGTGATACAGTAGTGATTAGGTACGAAGGTAGGTGAGGTGAGACTTGCAAGTTTCCTAGGTAGAAAGTAGGGGTACTGCAGGTACCGAAGTGGAAGGACCAAGGACAGCATTTGATTGGCCACCAAGACAGACTCTTGGAGAAGCCAGCCTCGCTTCCAGCTGCTTGCAATAGAGAAATAGAACAGACATTCGCAGAGTTGAGGAACATTTTCGACCTTTCACTGTCGTCCCTCTAGGAACCCGAAACACGTTCCGCCCAGTTCATCTGTTGTACGAAGACGAGTTCTGTTGCCATTCTAGATCACCCCCAAGGACAGATTGCTGTACAGCAGCGGCTGACACCGACCCGTTGGTCGTACAAGCTTTGGAGCTGCCACTGCAACCTGGACCGAAATCTGAATACCTAATCGCTAGCATCATCTAGATGCCACCGTTCCGTCGCACAAAATCGCCTCAAATCCACTCGTCTTCACTGGCGATAGTTACATGTGTTCTCCCCCACTCTGCCGCTTGCTCGTCGTTGAGCTCAGACTCGACTTTCCAGCCTCCCATCATCTGGTGAGGAGCGCATCACAACCCACGAATCCCCGGCCATGTCGTCGTCTGCGATGATCAACGAGGTCGTCTCGCAGGTCCTCAGTACGTCGAAATCCCAGAAACGGACTTGAAGGGCCAAGAGCTAACCAGTCGTTCACAGAGAGGGCCGAGGACGATTCAGAAGATGGTATGAATTCTGCGAAACTAGAAGCTGGGACAGCAGGCTGATACGAATATAGGATCCAATTCATCCAAGCTGGAGATGTACTCGTCGTGGGCACTCTTTATCATGATAATGCTACTTATTGCGGCTCTATTCACCAGTTATATGCTGCAGCAGAAGAAGGTGGAAGCTGTACATGAAACGGTCATCTCGATTTTTGCTGGTGAGCAACCCTATTCCATTCTCTGAACATGCTCTGATGCCCAAGAGGTATGACGGTTGGTTTGATCCTCAGAGTCAGCAACGGCACTTCGATACAAGATCTTGTGAACTTCAATGACCAAATCTTCTTTAACCTCTTACTTCCTCCAATTATCTTGGCCTCGGGCTACGAGTTACACCAAGCCAATTTCTTCCGAAATATTGGGACGATTCTCACTTTTGCGTTACTCGGGACTTTTATATCTGCGGTCGGACTTGGAATAATTCTCTGGGTGTATACTCGTATTCCCCTCGATGGGCTGTCCATGACATTCGTCGATGCCATTTCTGTGGGAGCTACACTCTCAGCCACTGATCCGGTTACTATTCTTGCAATCTTCAACGCCTACAAAGTCGACCCGAAACTGTACACCATTATCTTTGGCGAGTCAATCCTGAACGATGCTGTTGCTATTGTTTTATTTGAGACCGCCCAGAGATACAAGGAAGGAGGGGCAGCCGGTACTCTGACCTTTCTCAGTTTGGTTGAGGGTGTGGGTATTTTCTTCGCAGTTTTCTTCGGCAGTCTCTTCATCGGAATCATTATTGGAATTGCAACTGCGCTTGCATTAAAATACACTTATGTCAGGCGATTCCCGAAGACAGAGAGCTGTCTAATAGTCCTGATTGCGTATGCTAGCTACTTCTTCTCTAATGGGTTACACATGTCTGGTAAGAACCTGCTCATGTCCTTCTAAATAGGAGCTGACGTCTACTAGGAATTGTCACCCTTCTCTTTTGTGGCATCACACTCAAGCATTATGCATACTACAACATGTCTCGCCGAACACAGTTGAGCACCAAATACCTATTCCAGGTCCTTGCCCAATTGTCCGAAAATTTTATATTCATTTGGTTGGGACTGTCATTGTTCACCGAGAGCAAACTCGCCTTCAAGCCGCTGCTTATCATCGTAACAGTAATGGGCATCTGTGCCGCCCGGTGGTGTGCCGTGTTCCCTCTATCCAAGTTGATAAACTGGTTTATTCGGTATAGGGCTAGGAGAGGTGGCCGGGAAGCTGCTGAGGAGTTGCCGTACAACTACCAGGTCATGTTGTTCTGGGCAGGACTTCGTGGTGCTGTCGGTGTAGCTCTGGCAGCTGGTATGACCGGTGATAACGCATGGGCTCTGAAGGCTACAGTGTTAGTCGTTGTGGTGCTTACTGTTATAATCTTTGGGGGAACAACCGCTCGAATGCTCGAGATCATGGAAATTAGAACTGGTGTGGTTGAGGAAATCGATTCAGATGACGAGTTTGATATCGAGGCAATTCCAGGAGGGTCTTACTCCAAAAACTCAGGTAATGGCATTGGGCATATGCCAAGAAGAGGCAATAGCTCCGTTCGCCTTAATGGTCTTAATGGATCCGGGCGGGCAGCAGAACGGGGTTCATATGTGAGTGGAAACGAGAGCCCTCATCACAGGCCATCCAGTCTGAGCCGAAAGGGATCGCTGGGTGCCAATGGGGGGAGAAGAGGTGACAACGAAAGCGAGCAAGACTTGCTCAATTCGAATGCATTCACGGAATCAGATGTCGATAGCGATACATCTGACCTTCCTCCGGCGGCAAAACGCTCGCCGGGGAAGAAGCCAGCCGTCACCGGTGATAGCGACATGGGGGTACCATACCCAACATCTGGAAGCGCTAGAGAGCACGATACCAGCATACCGCATATCTCTGCTTCTGGAGCAATCAATCAGCTGCTCCACGGCACTGCTGAGGACCATGCGGCATGGTTCAAGCAGCTGGACGAGGGCTTCATCAAGCCGAAGCTACTCCTGGATGGAGGCAAGGGCCCGCATGCTGGTCCCAGCGGGAGTTGATCTTAGAGTATGGCAAAATCGTTCTGGGTGGGATGGGCATAGGTGGCGTTAGGTGTACTATAGGAATTTGGGCGCATGAATGCATAGCCTGAGTGCGTTCGTGCAATGGATGGGTATTATAGAATATATTCTGTTTCGATGCTTCAACCCATAGTATTCTGCGATTATCTAAATGGTGCCCAGGGTCTTTCGGGTTCCTGCAAATGTCTTGGAGTAATCCAAACGAGTTAGAAGCTCCTCCGTTCTTACGAACCTGCAGGCTCCCCCGCAATTTGATAGCCGCGGCATCAACCAAAAGGGGCTTGGCGCCAATTTCACCCCAACATCACTTCTCTCCCAGGAGTAACCTCTGCAGAACACACATCTTGAATTTAATAGAGTTAATTGAAGAACCGGAATCGTTTGATTATTTTCGAGGTTCAGATTCTCCGTGATTAGAAAACGAAAACGGGCTTGAGAGCCGAGGCTGCTGATAATTGCTTCTCGGCTGAAAGCCAGCCGTAAACAGGTTCAACTGGGGATATGAACTGTCCTTGAATCAAGGTTCCTCTTTAATCGAGTACTGAAGTTACAGTGCCAGTTGCTTGTGTTATCTTGACAATCGTAAGTCTCTCCCGGTCTGAGACCGTTCTTTCAACTATTCTGGACTGGGCTCATCTTCCTTCACCTTTTGACCTGGGCTTTTCGACAAGTTTAAAAACCCCTTAGCTAAGAAACTAAAGCACACCCAGCTCAACGATCGCAACCTTATTGATATTTTTCCTTCTTACCAAGACCCTTAGTGCTTCAAGTCACTGCCTTCGCTCAACGCACTCTCCTCAAGACTCCCGACGACACTACAAGATGAATCCCCTTCTCCCCAACAAGACGCACTATGTCCCCGTAACTAACCACGCCTACGCCTACATCCACCACCCTCCTTCACAGCCTCACCGTCCAACCCTCCTCTTCCTCCACGGCTTCCCCTCCACCTCCTCAGACTGGACACACCAAATCCGACATTTCCGCGCCGCTGGATACGGAGTGTTGGCCCCAGATCTTCTAGGATATGGGGCCACCTCCAAGCCCCTCGATGCTAAATGTTACATTGGAAAGTCAATGGCCTCTGAAATCATCTCCATCCTAGATTACGAAGGAATTAAAGATGGAGAAGTAATAGGCATCGCCCACGACTGGGGAACCTACCTCCTATCATCCCTCGCCACTTTCTACCCCTCCAGACTCTCCAGGCTAGTCTTTATCTCCGTCCCTTTCCAACCACCAGGCCGAACCACCAATCTCGAAGCCGTTAACAAGAGCACGAAGAAAAAATTGGGGTATGAGCAGACGGGGTATATGTTGTTTCTCGGGAAAGAGGGGGCAGGGAAGGTTATTGCGGAGCATTGGGAGCAATTTTTCGACCTAGCTTATTGTGGAGATGCGGATCTTTGGAGAACGGACTTTGCACCTACCAACGCAATGGAGAAATACCTCACTACGACTCCAGTCTCTGAATCTCGCAAGATCTTAGCTCCTTGGATGGAGCGCGGCAGCGCAGAAGAGCATCAGAAAGCCTTCGGCGACAACTATCAGAGCGCTTGCTGTTGGTACCAACGAGGCAACGCCAGTCTCGGCGTAGCTGAAGAAATCGAAGCGTTGAAGAAAGGAGAGATTGGCGATAAGCTAAAGGTAGAGACTTTGATGTTGGGAGGGAAGAAGGATGGGGTTTGTGATAGTGGGAGGGCGGGTAGGGTCATGCAGGGGTTGGTGGAAGAGGGAAAGTTGGTCGTTAGGGAGGTGGAAGCGGGGCATTGGCTTATGATGGAGAGGGCGGGGGAGACGAATGGAATTCTGGGGAAGTTCTTTGAGGGGGGTGTGGGGATGGATGGGAAGGGAGCGGGGAGGGCGAAGCTTTAGGGAAAGACGGGCTTGAGGACTCCTAGGAGGATTGTATTCTGACCTCTCGCTGGAGAGGGTGGGTGCGGGCTTTGGTTGACAAATAGGACAGAAGATAACGTTAAGACTAGAATCCCAGGCTTGTTAATTGTACCGAACCCAGTGACTCTCCTCTTCCCATAACTTTCACAGTGACGGGTAAAGTCGGCCACTCCGCCCTATTTGAGTATTCAGCCTATTTCAAAAACGTACTCAGAAGAGCTTATCAAAAAGACGACATTCCAGCCTTGATTAACCGCCCGTGTTTATTGCCCAAAGGTGTTGATCTATTCGAGAGAATCGGTTAATAGAGAGTTGCGTCGCTAGGGCTCCCCGAGTCACCACTCACCACACATCCGAAGAAATAATTTCCAAGGTTCGTTTCAGGGCTTCAAGGAATAAACTGGCGTGCCCAATAAAACCTAGCTAGCGCTAAAGTGAATGAAGATCTTGCTTTTCTAGCCACCCATGATCCCTGTTCAAGTGAGGATGCTGACCTCAGATGTCCATGTGCTCTCTGAAGCAAGTATCGATAAGTCCAAGAGAAAACACTATTCGTCGTGGGTATAGACAGTTGCACAGCTGTCATGAGCACTCTAGCCCTTGTGAACCCTTAACTTGCCAGAGCTTGTCAACTAGCGCAGAATTGTTAGTCTTGATCAAAATGTTCGAATCCTCAAGGTTATTCAAATTCTTTGGTACTCTTAATTTGGGCAGATTACCTAGTTGGGGATTAAATATCGCAGGGTGCCCGTTCCCCATTATTAAATAAGGCCAAGGAAGGGGAGGCTGTGAAGAAGCAGGCTAAAGAGGAGACAGAAACGAGAAATTGGAAATGGAGTTGGGGAATTGAGTAAAAGAATCTTGGGGATCACAAAACAACAGACAAAAAAGGATTTTAAAGTGTAAAAGAGCTGATATTCAGTACCTCCTTTCATAAATAGGATAAGTTACGATTAGATTTTTTATGGAAATACTCGTAAACTTTTCCTAGTCGCACTTTCTACTTTCCCGACCTTAGAGCCTTCCACTTTACTCTCGCTTTACGAACTTACCTTCAAACCTTAACAAAGAATATCAACAATTTTGCCGCATTTTTCACTGTACATACCGAGTACGAAGAAATTACATATTACCACATTCACTAGCAATTTAATCGAATACACGATATCAGAAAGTCTGTGTAATACCAGCTTGAGTTGTCGAGCTTGAGTCTCCGAACACGATCTCGCACGGTATCCTCTCCTCAATATGGCAGCTCAAGTTTCGAGGTTACTTTACCTAAATAGCGACTACAACAACAGGAAGCTGAACTTCCAGTCATTCCTTAATGCGTTTCTAAAGCGCGAGCGAACAAACGATGGTCCTATCAACTACCACGATATTCTGGACGAGATTTTTATTATTCAGCACGAACTCCTCACCTTTCAACATAAATTTCAACAGCGCAGTCCACCACCCTACTCTGGGGAGCCGTACAATCCCGTTAGCACGTTTGAACGATTTGAGGCACAACACAGGGATGACGCCAAGATTGATAGGATGACCAGGCAGTTGACGCAGAAACTGGAATCTCTTGAGAAAATCCTTGACTGGAAAGGCCTGCTAGCCGAAGCTGAGCGCAATGGCCGTGAAGAGCAAATGGCAATGACTTCATGCCTTCTTGCTGAGAAGGATGCAAAGATTGCGGACTTGGAGAAGGTAATTTGGGAGCAAGGCAGCCGCATTACTAGCGATACAAACGGACTCCAAGCGAAACTCGAATCTGCAGAATGCTTGTTGGTTTATAAACAACAAGAAATCTCCAGGCTGGAAATCAAGAAGGCGAAGTTAATTCACGACCATCAGAAAGTCTTTGACGACAAGTATCAGTTATTCTACTTGGCGTATGACGGCTTCTGCATCCGCTCAAGAAAGCTGGAGCAGGCAAAAAAAGGGGAAAGAAATCAAGACCTGATTGGCGCTGGCCATGCCACCGCCCATCGGGGCCGATGCATTGCAGACGCATCATTGTATCAGATCTTGCCACTACAAGACGAGTACTTCAATGTAATCCCACGCAACGACATATCTCATTACAAATCTCTTTACAGTTTCTCCCCTCAGTTTGTCTGGATGCACAAGAATTGCAACAAGCTTGTTAATGTCTTGGATTGGAATTGCAGTATCAAAGACTTTGCGAGTACTTCCGGATCAACACGCGGAAATATGCTAAATAAGTTCGAGGAGCTTCAGAAGCGTTTCGACGATCTTCAAAACGAAATCGCTAATTGGGAATCCGAAGAAAAGAGTTCTAACGCCATCGACGAGTATTTCAATTCAACGGCGGGACAATTGCTGTTCCATAAAATGCAGGATATTTACGACGAGGTAGTGTCATTGCACCACACAAAGAGACTGCAGAATATCAGGACGCCCCGGTAAGCTGTTCCTTGGATCAGCCCTTTCCCTTCAAGATTCTAACTCATTACCAGACGCTGAAAAGGAACAACGTGTCTTAACGGAGCGCCTTATATAAGATGCTATTGCACCTCACTCCCACTTCTGCTCACAGTTTGGAAATGAGTTAGAAGGGACCCTATCATTGTCGAAAATTCTCATGTATTTACAAGTCTCTTTCAAAGCGTCATAGGACAGCTATTGTTCCAGCATAAGTCTCAAATCAGGTCCTACGGTCCAAATTTCACTCTTCATAATCAATGTTCTTCACAGATTTGACTTCTGAGACTCAAGTGAAAAATCAACGCAAATAAACGCCTTGTAATCTTAGAATATGCCTATTATTGCTAATACCAAAGTCTTTTTCGTAACTAGAAAAAGCTGAGTGCTCGAAATGTTATTTATTTTCTTGGCGGTAATTCCCTCATCCGAGGTCAAAGTAACTTTGTAACCTTCAACTTACATTTTTCTTCTGCGAGGTCATCACTTTGGTGAGTAGCCTTGCAAGAAGGGTTGTCTCGGCACCCCTGAGGGAAGCGAAAATAAAGTGGAGCCTTGACAGCCACATATCCTTCACCTTCTCCAATGCGAACAGTCACTGGGATTCTGAAGGACTGAGCATTAAGACTGGTATGAGTCTGGGGCTTGGGACTGGAAAGATATTAAAAGAGTCCTCTATCCGTCGAGAGAGGCTACAGGGGCCCAAGGCATCCGAGATGAGATTGCACATATCAAGAAAATCAAGGAAATTACTGATGGCGAGAAACTCGCTCCCAAGTATTTCAACAGGTTGATGGAATTAACTTGGTAAGCTACTACACAACGACTGTGTTCGAGGAATCGCTGGGTTTTAGTCCCGCTCTTTCTCGTCCTAGAGCAGCCTGGTACCGAACATCTACCTCGCTGCAGCCATTGCAGCCCTATTTATAGTCAATCGTGATGGAAGACGCAGGATCTTGATTTTTGCACCATTCGGCATGGGCACGAGCGCAATGGCCATATTCGTGCTCTTTCTCCTCACTGATGATTGCATGCTAATTAAAGCGAGACGTTTCTCCTTCCCAATCAACTGAGAATCCCAAAAGAAGAATCGTGGCAGCCCTGAGTTTGAGAACATTGGGAAGTGAATCTCTCGTTGTGGCAGGTGCAGCTCCTGGGCACGCTGGTCCCTTGGCAGGATCCGGTGCAACGACGGTTAGTTTGAAATTAATTGAAGCCGGCTAAATGTAACTGGAAGTGCGAAGGTGACATTGGGAATAGCATAAGCGATGAAAATGAACCTCATTATGGAATAGGTGAGATAATTTCT
This sequence comes from Bryoglossum gracile, assembly GCA_037952635.1. NCBI lineage: Eukaryota > Fungi > Ascomycota > Leotiomycetes > Helotiales > Bryoglossaceae > Bryoglossum > Bryoglossum gracile. The sequence continues at coordinate 36,910 of JAPZPB010000265.1, read as the reverse complement.
ATTTAATAGATGAAGGATGGGCTAGCCCGGATAGTGAAAATTAGAGATTTTTGTGAGCTAGGAAAGCGGGAGGTCAGCTGACAGTAAGTAAGAATGAAGTTACCCAGCAGGGATATTAACGATGCTTTTCTCATCCGATAGTTTGACCCATCTGTTAACGTTTCTTGTCGTCTTAAAATCCCTTATGTTTATTACTGCGTTGCTTCAATACTACACAAAGCTTTTCCCTCCTATCCATAATTCGTATGTCAGTCCTCTTGCATCAACCTATCTTCCGGGTTATATTGCGGTTTCTATACAACCAGATGCGTCCAATAGTTCCCATTTCCCATTTGCGGAAGACGTCCCCGCTATCTCCCATCGTCCGGCGTCCGCCCAGACTCTCGGGTTTATTGAAACTCAGTACACCTGATTCAGTGTTGGACTGTAGAAACACTGTTAGTCGATGTACTGTACCAAGACTCCAAATTATCTGAAACAAACAAGTCGCCAAGTGTCTGGGGGTTCCGAGCTTTGAGTTTCCCCCAAACAAGCCAAGAAGTCATGTCACCCGCGACGCCAAGATTTTGTTTCAAGTTGACCCACCTGAGTTCTCGATTTCAATCCTCAATGTTCTTCAACATCTCCTTCAGCCTTAATTTCTCAATTCTCGGACTTTTTTCATTCTCAAATTCTTGTGATAGTTGCCATTCATTGGATACTTCGTATTTGGGGCAGAGTTCACCATTGAAACTACAGGGCTAAAGCGACTGGCAGCTGGAATCACTTACTCATTATGGCGAACCCAGAAGAGCAGACTGAATTTGCAACATACTACTCAGTAAGGGAGCTCTTAAGGAATTAGACAAGTCGAACATTGTATTGACATCACTTCCAGAGACCAGATCTAAAAGCGCCTTTACTCAATGTGTCCATACACGATGCTCGTGCAAGTTCGGGGTACATTTTCACAGCTCCATATTTCGAGTCGGAATACAAACCAGACTCGGGACCATATATATTTGATGAATCTGGGGTATGTGTCCAACTATAATGATACATGTGCACCTGCTAACCTGCTCTTAGGAATTGGTATGGAGTGGGCTAGACGCAGTAGGCGGAGGAGGGCACTCCGATATCCAAGATCTGCACACCTGCAAATACCAAAATGAAGCTCATCTCTGCTTTTGGCACGGTCATCAACGCGGCCTGCATGGTAGCGGTCTCGGTGTTATCATGGACAAGAAGTACCAGATCGTTAAGACAGTGCAATCACGAATTGCCGGATCATCTACAGACTTGCACGAATTCAAAGTCACGGAGTCGAACTCTGCTCTGATTACAGTGTACCAACCAAAGTTCGACCAAGCCCTGTGGGTTCTGGACTCGTGCTTTCAAGACATAGACCTCGATGATGGGCACTTAATATTTTCGTGGTGTGCTCTAGGACACATCCATCCGTCAGAAAGCCGTGTACCACCTGGATCCTTCCTTCTAGCAGGTTCAGGCGCAGGTGGAGTAACTAGTTGGGATTATGCACATATCAACTCCGTAGAGAGAACAGCGCATGGGGACTATATTATCTCAGCGCGGCACATTGACGCTATTCTAAAGATCTCCCACATTGATGGCTCTATCATGTGGAGGCTTGGTGGGCGAGAGTCAAACTTTCAGATGGCAAACTTCGGTTTCAAGAGACAGCACGACGCTAGAATCTTAGAAGAGTCACAGAACACCACGATCCTCTCTATCTTCGATAATGACAACGATGGGTTTATCCTCAAGGACAATCCATCACAGGGTATCATTGTTTCGTTGGATCATGACACCGGAATTGCCCAAAAGCTGGTTTCTTACCTACCGCCTGCAGTTGAGGGCGGAATCTCATCTCGCGGAATGGGAAATCTTCAGCCCCTTCCAGGACCTAATGTCCTCGTGAACTTCGGCGAGAATTCAGTCATGGCCGAATATCTTGCGGACGGCACCCCGGTCTTCTCGGCAAATCTGCCTTATAAATCGCTCAACTATCGCACTTACAAAGATCTGTGGGTTGGGTTTCCACACCAGCCACCAAGTCTGTGGTCTTACGCACGAACTACAGAGTCCTCCACCACTTTTTATGTGAGCTGGAATGGTGCTACTGAGGTTTCAAAATGGCTATTCTATTCATCGGTCCAGGAAGAAGGGCCCTATGAACCTGTTTGGTGGACCGACAAACGAGGTTTCGAGACCAACACTACCTTGGATGCCTTCATGCCATGGACATTTGCCGAAGGTGTCGACAAATACGGACGCAGTCTCGGAAACACTACCATCGTTAAGACTTCGCTCCCACATCCCAGTGTCGCCGATGCTTGCGGTATCCAGCACTGCTTCATGTCTGAGCAAGTGATTGTCGAGACCGATCCTGGCACTGTGGGTTGGGCAGCTGCGTTCTCGGGGCATGAGTCGACGGTGAAAACATTTCAGCAAATTTGGGAGGCCAGACACCAATTCTCATGGGTTGAACATGTGCTGGCCTTGGTTGGATTAGTTGCTTGTATGATGCAGATTTGGGTTACCCTGAGGAGGAGGCTTCAGCGCGCACATAATTACACTAGAGTCCAGAACATTATTATCTGAACTTACCCTAATAAAATAGATAGATTGGCTGGAATCCAGTTTCTGAGTGTAGTTTTCAAGTACGTACAGTACATCGATTTCCCTGGGTTTTTCCCCGTTCATCTGATATATGAGGGTATAGTTGTGACATCCAATTCACGCCTCTCGCCTTGCAGCTCTAGCTCTGAACCAAGAAATAAGAATCGCAGAGCCACAAAAAATAACAGCCAGGAACGGAGCTCAGTCCTGGCGCAGCCTGGAAGACAATAAGATCCAGCACGGCAAATATAATCAGAGTAGAAACCACATTCGTAGCCTGCGAATGTGAATCGGGATTGCTGCCATTCCACAATGGTTTGTCAGGGTCCTGAACCCAAATCTTCTGGAGGAAATGGCTCATTTTTAACTTCGAAAGAGCCATGGCGTGCCGTCTCGGTGGGGGATATTTAATGGGAATTTCATGATTGCTTTTGGATGTCGGAAAATGTCGTAGCTTTCGTCTGTCTTCATTCTTCCATAGATGCTAAGTCCCATATTCTAGGAGCTTGCGTGCATCAGACGGCGGTCCGCACTGAGACATCCCTCTAACATGCCAATAAATGTTACTGGTGATGCGGACTTAATGCCATTGATCACCCATCCAACGTTTGATCTACAGATTCACAATGCTTCCGCTGCTAAACCTTATTTCGTTCCATCCCGGGGGTCTGGAGACGCGGTATCCTAGTGAGTGACTGCTAAGACTGTCTGATTGGCAGCTTGGACGAGCTTCTAGATCGTCTGGTATTTGTTGTGGGACTCTCCATGGCGTATTTGTAAGGTTTAATCTTCATTTTGGTGGATTTTTGATGAGATATTCAGTATTGCGACAAAATATAGTGAATCTACCACTGAATTCTAGATCATGGCCATGTTGTGTAGAATTTCGGTAAGATTACTTTTTATCCTACGGAGAATAGGTTGGGTGGAAATTTGCTCCATGCAATCTAAAAGCAACAGCCGTGCTATACGAAGCTGGGGTTGACATTTACTGGCAGCAATGTCACCATGCCGTCCCTATGAAAGTCTCAGCTCCCTGCCTCTCTGCTGGACAGGAAGTTCCTATCATGAACTTAGACAATCTTCTTGCCTTCCTTCAACCCGTGTACAGCCGCCTCAGTATCTCCACAAGCAACTCTAGACGGGCGTTTGATCTTCAGCTGTGACATAGTAATCGGTGGTGCTTTTCCCGACTGCAGCAGTCCAAGAGCTTTCTTTAACTTCTCTTGCGCCTAAGTAAGATCATGTCGATTCCTCACAGCCCATATTAGCTTGATATTCCACTGATCCGAAGCTCGTAGCTCGGCTTCGAATACACGAACGACATTCAATATTTCACAATACCAGCTACGGCTCTCTAGTCTCTCCAGAGTCTCATCTTGCCTTTCCTCGCTAACTTTCCAATTGAAAAGATGGAATGTAGCAGTTATGGGTTCGACACGGGAGAATATTACAGAGTAATAGTTAATAACAGCCCGCAGCAACCAGAAGGCTGTTCAGACAGGCCCGGGGAGAGTTGTGCAGCTAGTGATATAGCAGGGTAGTTAGAGGAGCGGACGAAAGCCATGGGTGATTATGGGACGAGCTATAAGTGGATTATAACAACCGCACCACTATCCTGAGCATCTATAGTTCTACGGTATAGAAGTTTAAGCACAAATACTCAGTAATATAATCACATCACACACTCACACCCATTCCCTTTCGATATTCTCTCAAGGTAAGACACGTTACGTTAAGTTAGGATTAAGCACCTAAGGTACTGCATGTTTTAGACGGGAGTCAATTTCATCTAGGTAATTAATTACTTTCCCTGCATCCATCGCGCTTATAAATACATGTTTCCCGAAGCAGTAGCGAGGCACCAACTACAAACAACCAACCACAGCCAAGCATGCAGCACTCCGTTTCGAAAACGAAACAAAGGCCCAAGGTCGACTGTCCGAGGAAAGACACAGAGTATCGATCCCAAAGGCATGTGTGTAATTCATCGCCACGCTTCGAGAAACCGGAGAGGAGAGAGGGTCATTTTTGCAGAGAAGAAAAACGGGACATGTGGACGCAGCGTTGAGAGTTGAGAGCAAGCAAGTCACAGAACGGCGTGTGTAAAGGTTTTGAGAGAGGAGGTACAGGGCGAGCGCAAGATGAGAGGGCTGGGTGACAAAGAGGGTGTTGTAGAAGTGCAAGAGCGGACGTGCTCAAGTATCAATCTTCACTTCCTCGGTCACGTCAAAGGTCTTCTCAACGAGGACGGCGCCTTCGATCTGGGAAGGGAGGTCTCGCTCCGAACGCTTGCGGGCTTGGACGGCTTGGTGCTCGCGTTGGCGGTATGCCTTGTAAGCAGCGGTTCCTTTCTTCGGTGCCAGTGGGTCGAGAGCCAATTCATCTTCGTCGTCGTCGTCGAAGCGCATGGGTTTGTCGATATCTCTACTGATGGGGCGAGAGGAAGCAGGGGACCAGGCAGTGGCAGTGGGGCCGAGACAGGGATCGAAGACAGGAGGGGGAGCGCGGGGAGCAGCGTCGAAGGGAGAAGCGGGGTTGAAGACGGATTTGCTGGCTTTGGAGGCTTGGATTTGGGCTTCGAGGTCCTTGAGGTGGAGTGCGGAGCCGGGGACAGCGGCCGTGGAGCTTGCGTCGATAAAGCCAGAGAAGAGGGATGGCATGTGCATGTGTGTGCGGAAGCTGTCGAATATACCACGACGGGGTGGAGATTGTGAGGCCGAGGAGAGGGTGTCGGGGGCGAGGTTGTGGGAGCTGTTGATTGGAGGGAGAGGACAGATCACGTCGTCGATGCAGTAGATTTGGTTGATGGTTGTGCCGGAGAGGCCGGATTGTCCTGAGAAACCGGAGAAGGCGGAAGCGGAGCCGGCGCGGTGTAGAGCGAGAGGGGTCATGGAGTTCATGGATCGGGCGTTGGATGCCTTGCGGAAACGTGAACCTCTGCCGAACGTTAGTTGGTGAAGCAAGAGAGGTAAGTGGGAGAAAGCCTTACGACTTATGACCAGAGCTAGTACCAGTTGCAGTGCTCTCCTTTCTCTCATCATCCTCATCTTCATCATCCTCACCGAAATACTTCAAGGACTTCTCAATTAAATCAAAGTGTCTCCAGAAGCTCTTGGTGGTGGAACTTGTGATCGATTGCTTGCGACGTCGGGGGTTCTTTAAGCAAGGCCAGTATTTGTCGAATCCCATCTTGACCATGATGACACGATAGGTCTCTAAAGCCTCATGGCTGAATCCGAAGAAGATGAATATAGTGAGGTTCCAAGCGATCGAAGTCCAGCCATAATACTGTCCAGTATTGTCATCCTCTGTGTGGTAGAAGACGATGGTGTTGAAGTTCCAGGCGTCGTGTAGGAAGGCGTAGTTGTAGGCATGAAGTTGGCGTGGCCAGCTCCAGAAGATGTAGAGACATTGGAAAGGGACGTATACCATGACCATAGCAAGAGCCAGGAAAATTAGCTTGAGGAAGGTCCTCGAATTAACTGCAGAGCCAGTGGTAGAGAGGTTACGGGCAATAGTTCTGCGGTGCTTCCATACATTGACCACCATTATGACTGGGGTATGTTAGCAGAGAGATCAGCTTCGGGGAGTTCTGGGAGTTAGAAAGCCAAGGGATGCTTACTCGCAAAGTAGACATTCAGGATGACAATGATAGGGCCCCAAATGGCGACAAGGAAAACCACAGGAAGAGAGTTGTCCAAGCTGTCAAGACAGCCAACAACGGGAGCAATGGTGTAGCGCCCAGCTTGCAGAAACCAGTGAGAGGCCAACACAAGCAGAGGTATGGTCCAGATGAAGGCGAGATCAAGGAGCTCCTCTCTGCGCTTCGATCCACGGGACTGTCCAAACTTCGCGTTGTTGGTATCGAGAGCTCTAGCCATGTTTCTGGAGAACACGCAGAGGGACGTAGCTAGAGCGAGAGTGATCGGGAAGCGTAGGAAGACTTCTATGTCGCAGAGCCCATAGCCAATCCACCAGTCTTCATGATTCTCGCTGCCCCAAATGATGGCGTTGACGAACGCAATGATTAATAGGAGATCGTTACCAAGGATGAGCGTGACGGCCGGGAAATTCTTGTGCTTGATGAATGCAAGGAGAGGCAGAACGCTTGCGATCATAGCGATGACGGAGAAGATAGGGACCATGATGGCGTTGACTTGGTTTCGTACCTCTCCATCGTAAATCAAGAATGGCTCAGTGCCATTGTTGATGAAGTAGGAGCTGTCGAAGGAGCCGTCATCTGTGCTGTTCATCTTGAAGATATGGCTGTGCAACAGTATGCAGTGAGAATTAATGGATCGAAATGGCACGACCACCCCTGAAGACGGAGCTGGCTCGATCTGTATGGACCCGACGTGAGAGTATTCTGCAACGCAAGGCGCGCAAATCAAAGCCCAAGCAGAGCAGCCCTCAGTGTACCTGAGGAATGGAGAAGCCAAAGAAACAAGGAGTGACAGCCAGCGCGGGGTTTTAATGCACAGATTGACGTGTTGCAGAAAGTTGAAGGAATTGAAGGAGTTGGAATCAAGGACAGGAATTTATGTAAAATCAAATTCATATTTATGCTCGGCGCCGAGCAATTGCTCGCCTGTAGCCGAAGCATCGTCTTGCTATTGCGGTTCGTTACGTGTCGACAGGAATTTCTTGCTATTGGGGATGTCAGTTGGTGAATTTCTGATAGCTTGAGTTCTAACCTGATCCTATTCAAACCCAAAAGGGGTGTTCAATAGTAAGCGAGAGCTTAGCGAGGAGCCACACCTTGCTATTGGCGCCACCAAACAGACCAAAACATGACTTTACAAAGGGAATGATGGTACAGAAACAGAGTCCAAGTCTTAGGCCACAGTCCTTAATATTACCCTCCTGTTTGCCTAAGCACTGTTTCTCCAGAGCATTACATGTGGATTTACCTAAGCTGGGATCCAAAGTTGGGGAATTCGGCCCCCTATAGCACTGAGATCTGACTCTCCAAACTGCAGGAATGACAGTGATTCAGCCCTGCCTGGTATTGGTATGTGCTTCAAAGCCACTGGAAAAGAGGGGCACAATAGAGCAACATTTTTCTGAGGAGCCGAGCAGAGAAGGGGTACTTTCTTCCCCTAATGAGCGTAAAAAGCAAATCACCAGAATCGAGGTGTCACATACATAGGATGTTTCTGATATACTTACAGTATTATCTACCCCGCGTGCATAAGTCTATCATGCCTTTTCGATTTGCTCCTTGATATAAGCCGCAGTATCATCTAACGCCTCCCCAGCCTCCTTCAACATCTCTCTTGGGAATACTACGAAGCCATGAGGAGCCCCTGGATAAATTTTGATGTATGCCTCTCCACCAGACATTAACCACTTCGTGCCCATCGAAACACTGTCGTCAATTAGGGGATCTTCGGTGCCGCAAGTGAAGAGGGCACTTGGCAGCCGACCACGGAATTTGCTGAGATTCTCGTAGTAGGGTGAGATTGAAGGATCCTTCTTCTGTTCCAGAGATGTGTTCGGCAGGAAAGCCTTGAAGAAGTGATCCATAATCTCTTGATCCAGGATGAGTGATCGGTCGAAATGGTAGACTGCTGGGAGCTTGCTCAGGTCATAGGAGCCGAAGTGCAGGAGGAGACCTGCAAGCTTGAGGTCTGGCTGGGTCTTGAGAAGGTGAAAGGTTGTGAGGAGAGAAAGATGACCACCAGCGGACTTCGGGGTATCTACGCATCAGCAAAGGATCTGGAAGTAAGCACCGAGAGCTGGCCGTTCGAGCAGCCTAGCCAGACAAGATAGTCCAAATAGGCGGCTAAGACTCGACAGAAGTTGGACTTACCTCTCCACCAATGAACATCAACGGCCCACCATAGAGTTCCTTGGAGCGTTTAGTGAAATATTCTCCTGCTTCAAGTCAGCACCGGAACTTTTACCCCCCCTCAATCCTCTCTCTCTACTCACCAGCATCAAAGCAATCCTCCGGTCCTTTCGGAAACGGATCCTCAGGCGCATGTCGATACCCCACACTCACAACAGCCAAATCCCCTGCTTCAGCATACCACTCCAGCAAGGTATCCGTACTCTTCTCATCACCGAGCTATTACCTATCAGTCACCAATCTCCCTCACCTTCTCCCCAACCCTCCTTTCCGTCCTCCTCCCCCACCCCAAAAAAGCCACAGAAAGACTCACCACCCATCCACCCCCATGAAAATGCAACACCAACCCCTTACACCCCATCCTCTCACTCCCACTCCTCCTCCCCTCCGGATACACAACCCGACACGGAATACCCCTCCCCTCATCCCTCGATGGAATCTCGAACCCCACACCCAGGGGATTCAACTTCGGGGCCGGAAACGCCGTGTTGCCATCCTTGCGCATCTGGCGGTATCGCGGGGCGCCGACCTGAGGAGTTGCGTTGCGTTGATTAAGCTTGATTGAGACGGGGGGTAGGTGGGTGGGAAACTCACTTCGTACCACTTTGGTCCATCGTTCGTGATTTTCATAAGATGCTCGTTGAGTTTTGCTGATTGCGGGGAGTTGGTGGTGGGGTTGAAGAGGGGTGCGTTGAGGGTGATGTCTGATGTTAGAGGCATGATTGGGGATGGGATGTAGTGTGGTTTAGTGTAGGAAGTGAAATTCAGATTGTATTGGGATACGGAATGAATGGTAGGTTGGAGTTCGATGTGGTGATGGGTGAGGAGTGTTGTTGAAAGTCGTGGAGAGGGAAGTGGGCGAGGGGTTCGTCCCTCGGCTTGTTTCCCGAATTGGCACATGAGCAATAAGGCGAAGGAAACTGTGGTTACCGAAGTCATTTCACAATGCTGCTTTAAATATGTGTAATTCTCCAATATCTACTATTGAATTGAGTTTATGAAATAGAGGGAAGCCCGCATCTCAAAATATCATTCTGGAGGAGAGAGAAGCCTGAAGGCTAGGTGTGCTTTGGCTCTTTGAGAAACTGCAATTCATCTATGTATTTTACTATCAATCATCCAAGCAAGTAAGTTGTTTAACCTTGTCTAGTAAATCATCCGTCCTTCCCTTCATCCACTCCCTATTCCCCTCCTCTCATCCCCTCCCATCTCTCATAACTACCAAATTAGGCCCCGATCATTCAAAATTCCTACAAGCAACCAGCTTAAACTCGCTGAAACACATTTCTCACTAATATCATTAATCGCACTCGTAAAATCATCACAAGTATCTAGCGCGTAAGAATCATTCACACCTAAGACTGCAGAATTGGTGTTGAAGGTTCCGCCGCGGTGCGATTACTGGGCAGCGGAGCCAGTGTAGCCCGCGCAGCTGATGTCGTTGGACCTGATTATGTGACGGGGATTCGGTACCACCGTAGGCTATGTAGTCAGATTTTGGGGGTATCATTTGTGAAGAAACGCAGGTAGTTGAGAATTGAGAGGGAGATGATGGAGATGGGAGTAGCGAATATAAAGGCTCTCTGCAGGGACCAAACCCAGCCTAGAAGGCCATTTTCCATGCTTGGTCGCTGAAAACGAAAAAGGCAGTTGCGAGGAGAGTAGTGGTTGAGAATTGGGTTTTGAGAGTGGTTATGTTGTTATTGTTTGCGTTCAGTGTTGTGATGTCTGATAGGCTAGATGGCTTGTATGAAAAACTCGGTTCTTGACGAGAGTACATACCCCATGCTCTAGTGAGACGATGACCTTTCAAAGTCGAGACACTGATCTTTCGGCCGCGGTTGTCGAATCCCGGAGCAATTCTTCTTGTATCACCCGATAATCTTGTGCCCCCCTCTCCACCCTCCACCTCCCTCTATAGCCCTGACGATCTCAACACTTGTAGAGTACCACCAAAAACTCCGACACACGAGTGGACGAACAGGAAATAAGAGCTGTAGAATCAAGAGGCTCAAAAACGAGGGAGATTGGCATGCTTATAACTTTAAACGCTTCCGAGATATCGACCTAAGACTCAAGCTTGCCGAAAAATCTTGTCAAAAGGTCTAATACGGCACCTATGAGATTAAGCTCGGCAACTAGGAGTCGCGGGCGCTTATACTCAAGCTTAAGTGAGCCTCTGCCGCACACTTAGATCTTGATGGCGGGAAGGATCCATTGGGGGTGCTTGAAGATCTAGCGGGGAAACTCCACATAGGTTAAGGCCGAGAACCTAAAGCCTCATCGTCATTTCCTGGCAACGCAACTTCCCTAGAGAGGGATCGTGGTGTAGTTGAAGGCAAGTACAGAGAAGAAGTATGGATCTGAAAGGCATGATGCGAATAGACCTCTCGTAAAATAAGTGGCAAAGTAGAAAGAAATGGGTTGCATAACCCGCGGGAGACTCCATGTCGATCTAACCGGCACTGAAAAAATGGTTGGCTTTGCATAGCTGACATACCTGTTGGCTGGAGATTGGAAGTGACAAATTGAAATATGTCAGGAAATAGAAAACCATGAAGTTGTATAAAGCAAAGAAACTCTGGTAATACAGGGGAATATTTGCTCGCTCCTTCTACGCCATCAAAAGAACGTCCTGAACTCCTCGCCCGCAAATCCTTCAACTCCAAATCCCAACATTCGGGCTCAGAGATACTGGCACTTTATTACTTTTTGACAACCCTTCCTTGAAACCCAGAACCGCCGTGGGAGGGATACCTCCCATTTACTGCTTTTCGACCTCTTTCGACGGGTGGAGGACCAATGACTTTGGCTTTGCCAAATGAAAAGATGGTCATGAATGCTTTGAATGGGAGACCGGCTAGTGTGCCGGCTGCCTGAAGTGGGAGAACAACAGCTGTTGCTGCCCATTCTATTAAGACACCGGTAAATCCACGCTGATTGCCTCCGTTGTTTGCTGCGGCAGCTGCCAGAGATATAGCATCATTCAGCCGAGATTCCAGCTCGTGTAGTCTTGATTCCGTCTGGAATGCTTGCAAGGTTGCTCTTTTCTCATATCTCCGGACAGCTCGATTCAAAGCATCGAGATCGGGTTGAAGAGTCCTTCGAACCTCCGTTGTGAGGACGGCAGACTGCTTGCCACTCAGTGTGGGCTCAGCACTCGCATTCTGCGGGGTTCCAGCTATCGCATTTCGAGCTTCCAGATCTTCGAGTCTTCGAGCCAAGTCCTTGAAATCTCCAACCAATTGCCCTTTAACTGTATCGTATGGATTCGAGTTGACTACCCTCTGAAGATGCAGTGTCCTCGACTGAATAAGCTTGACCAAATGTGCCAGTGGACGAAGCTCCGAAGCCAGCAGAAATATAGTTAAATTGTAATTCGACACCAATCCCTCCGAAGGTCTTGTTAACTGAGACCGTATAGTATGTAGCAAATACGCTCCCATAACCGGAAATAAGAAGCACGAAAGTAGAGCCAGTATCTCATGCGTATATAACTCACTCGTAGCGGCTTCGTGAGCCAGCAATCTTCGGACCGGTTTGGGCGCCGATTCTATGGGAGAGTCCTCCGGAACCTCCTCCAATGTAGCTTGTGAGAAACTCACAGCATCATCCTCACTCTCCTCACCGATTATTGTATCTGCATTATACTCCTCGCTCTTCCGAATCGATTGCGCCGAGTGGTACCAGTCCCTGCTTCCCATTAGCCTAGCTTGTTTCAATACTACTCTTCTTCTGTTTACTCACCACGGCAGCCTTACAGACCAGTTCAAAAAGATAGCCGCAAGTCCCAAAAGCATCACGTCGGTAATAATCGAACTCCCATTCGTAAACAGCATCCCTCCCAACGCCGGCAAGAGGGCAAACGCCAGGGGCGCCGAATCCCACGCTGAAGAATCATGACTCTTCTCAGGTCCACCATGACTCGGTTTCGGCAGCAACAAATCATCGGTAGAAGATTGAAACGACCTCCTTGCTTCCTTCAAGCTATAATCTGAGAAATTCGAGCTGCGGCGTCGGACGCCTGGCGTAGGTGCATCTTGGATGTTGGCGGAGGTGGAGAAGCGGTTCGTGGGCGGACGATGGCGGAACTGAGAGGATTCATCGGTGGTGAGTACGCGTCGCGGGGGAGCTGGTGATGGGGAGGAAGCATTGGGCGGGGTGTCCTCCGCCATGATAGCAGATCGTAAGGGTGAGGCTTTGGCTTTTGGCTTTGGAGTTGTGAAACGGAACGAGGGAGAGAATGGATGACGTGGGATGCAAGGGAGGCTTGCGAGAGTAGGGTCCCGGAGGAGTTCGTCCGAGGTGCCACTGACTATCTATTTATTAACTGTGGAGATTTGAGCTTCATGGAATAGATATAGTATCTAACTCTTTATCTATACATTTCGAGACACTCTGTCTATTGTAGACCGGACGAACACATACTAATGGGCTGTGACCATGTCTCGCATCTCCGCCAAGGTCTAACGAGTCAGGTTGGACATCACCTCACAATTCTCTCACACAGGAACGTGAAGAACCAACTGATGAACCCTGGGACGATGCAGGAACGGTACTTATTGGATGGGGAACTACGTACAGTACCAACTATCCGCTGCCAACTTCTAATCATGTTGCTGCGAATAAGAGTGCTCTTCCCGATAAGCAGGGGTTGGTCTATATCTCAGCATATAGATTATATATATACTTGTGCCTCTATAACTCCAACTTGAATCCAACGTCAAGTGTTGATTCCCGTGTGTGCACAAAATGAAACCTCTTTTCAATACCATTCATTACCATGCAATATATACACTCTTGATATTAGCCCCAGTCCTTTAAAATGCTTCTGGCACCGATCCGCCCCGTTGGTTCCTTCAAAATCGGCTAGCCGAGAGTGATATAAGGAACCATCCTCGAGTATTGGCAATGCCCTCTTATTCCGGGCTCTCCCACTCATCTTCCATCAAGAACCATACTGCAAGATCTTGCCTGATTTCTTTCTTTCGTCGTGATACCTAGGCAACGGTATGTACTGTATAGCTTCCCACTTATATGAGGGGTTGGTGCATATAAGTGGGATGACCAACCATCAGAAGCAGCCCCCAGCATCGGTATCCCACCCAAACTCCAGTCAAAGAAACCTCCCAATCTCAATCACAGCAAATTCAGGAACCGCTCGTTTCCCCGCTTCACGAACCTCACAGGTACATGCTCCCCCGCCCTCAACTGCAAAGTAATCAACTGCTCACATCTCTTGATAAAGTACTTTGCCTTATCAACAGCTTTCTGGTAAACCGCTCTCTTCTCGTCATCGGTCATCTTCGCAACTTCTTCGTCACTCGCCCACTCTGATACATCTAGCTCTGTGCTGTACTTTTGATACACTGTGGTAACCACGGCTGTGGCTTCGACCTGAGCGAATCGACGTCCGGGACAAGAGCGCGCTCCCTCTGAGAAAGGAAGGTATGCGCCCTTTGCTGGTTTGTAGAGGGATGTTGAACCGGAGGTTTCAAAAGATGCGGATTCGAGGCCATCTGCAGCGTCGTTGCCGGGCTTCGTCACTGCTGATTTCTCTTCCGTATTCCCTTTTGCTGTCGATAAGGAGCCACCTGGAAGCCAGCGCTCTGGGATGAACTCTCTGGGCTTTTCGGGCCAGTATCTTGGGTTCAAGTGTGCTCCGATAACGTTCAGTTGCACATACAGTTGATCTGGTAACACAATTTGTTTCCCATCCAGTGTTACACTTTGATCTCCAGCAGTCCGCTTGCCAAGATTTGGAATAGCTGGGACGACTCTCAATTCTTCCGAGATAACCGCTCCAACCATCGAGTTATACAACCTTGGCATGTCTGTGATGTACGAGAACTCGGATGTGGGCTTCTTTCCTACAATACTGTCTATGTCAGCTTGCAAGTGGCGCTGGCTGCTTGCTGCCATGGAGAGGTTGAGAAAACTGAAATGGATGTTGTTTGCTGTCGTTTCATGACCGGCAAAGAGGAAAATGAATGAGTTTCCGAGTATTTCCCCTCGAGAGAGGGTTCCTGCTAAGGTCTTCGAATCTTTGAGTCCACTGTCGTAGTTCGATTTGATCATAGGTCCTACAGGTATTAGTTTGGTGACACGAACAGCGGGGAGGAAACATACCCAACAAGTCCATGGTTCCTGTATCCTCACTTCCTGCTTCTATCTCCTTCTTTCTGCGATCAACCAATTCCTCAAAATATGTCTTGACCTCGTGGAACGCGCGATATGTCTTCTGGTGGACCTTGAATGGGGATTTCTCTGAATAGTGATCAGTAATCGCTCCGAATTCAACATCTCAGTCCGAACTGACCTAGCATCCAAGGAGGAAACACCAAGAACCACAACAGATTCTTGAGCAAAGCGACCAATCCCTCCTGAAAACTCATCGTGTGGCCCTTTAGCAAATTATCGTCACTGAAACCCGCAACACCCTTTCCACCCAAAACATCCTTATTCTCATTCGGCCACAGCTGCGGCACTCCAAAGCCCGCCGCACAAATAACATGCAAACTCAGCGTTGCCGCATCCGTCGCCGTATTCTGCACCTTCATCTCCTCCTTTCCACTGCCCTGCTGACCTGCCCACAAATTCATCATCCCCTCCACCTGCCTCAAACTCTCCTCGAACACCAGCCTATTACTCTTCTCACTAAAACTCGGCGCCACAATCTTCTTATGTCTCTTCCATCCCTGTCCCTCTTGCGTCAGGATCGAGCGTCCAAAGATATCAACGAGTTTGTATCCTTCGATCGGCTTACGGAAATCGTTGCGTCGGGTGGCGATTTGGGTTATGAGTTCGGCGTTGGAGGTTTTAAGGTAGACTATTTGGGGTGTGACGAGGAGGAATGTGTCGCCGTATTTGTCTTCGGCTTCGCGGGGATGAGTCCATGATACTTGGTGGTTCAGGAAGCTGTGGTTGTCAGTGAGCTGTCTCGTGCCTTTGAATGGAGGAGGGGGCGTACTGGTAGAATTCGAATTCAGGAAGAAATGGGATCCTCCTAAGCAGAGGGCCGACGATGTCTCCTAAGAACATCCAGAAGTATCCAACCGGCGGGAAAGCTATTCAGTCAGTCAGTTTCTGCGGCCACGCCTGCCAACGTCGTCATGTCGCTGCAGCGACTCTACCCAGAGAAGAATACTTACGACTCAAAATATATGGCAGTCCTGTCCTCTTCGCCTTCTCCAGATTCTTCCTGAGATTCAAGCCGGCCCTCCCAATCAAAAAAACCAAGGTCCCCAGAACCGTGAAGAGCACTATTCCCACCATCTTGACTTCTTGACTCGCTTTCAAACCGAAACGAGCAGGACAGAACAGTTTCTCAATGTCAATGGCGAACCATGAACCATGTGTTGTGTTGCCGACACGCTCTAGCTTGCCTTGACTTGTCTTGTCCAATCTGCAAACTTATTCCCTTGTTCAAATTGACCTTTCTCGTTCTCGAAATCCAAGCTTTGATCGACCCTCAAGAACCAAGGGTGACACGAAATACAAAGGAAGAGAGAAGCCAAGAAAGCTTACCTTCAAACTCGAGCAGATGCGCGGGTCACCAAAGGAGGTAGGTATCCATGGCCCACTAGCTCGAGGCTGGAGCGGGACGCCAGCTCAACCATCTGCGCGCTCTCATTGGCCGCCTTCCTGGGACCGTGCCTCACGATTGCTTTTGGAAACTCGGAGCTTCACTCTCCCGATGTCTGAGCGGGGTTGCGATACAGATACAGTACAGTACTTCGTACAGTCATTTATTTATTTTCCTCAGGCCATGTTTTTTCCGGGCAAAGGGCAATCTGGTACGAAAGGCAGCGGACTTTAGTACGGGGAATTCTGGTCTGATGTTGCACGCTAGCGAGGCTGGGATGCCTGATGAGCGGATCTTGAAACATATCTCCTGCATCTACGAAGTCCCAACTTCTGTCCTCTTCAAGTCCTCATACTCAGGCAGTTATCAACCAAGTTCTCTTGAGATTGACTGAATACGGGATACGGAAAACGGAAAACGAAATACGAGCAATCGGCCGGGAAGCAATAAGCCGGCATGCGCACTACTACTGTGAGGGGGAGTTTATTTTGAAGTCTTGGCTTTGAGTGCTGAATGCTTCAACTGTGCGTAGGAGTGGTGGAACGAATACGAGGAACATTCTGACAAGATTGGACCTTGGAATAAGAGAAACTCGTTCTTTATATTGATCGTTGCATATATTGCTGCGTCTAACTACCTGCTAATGGGGATTGATAGCCGGCAATTCCAGAGCTGAGCTGATAAGGAGCAGGGTTATGCGACCAGGAGTTGATGAAGTCGTTAGCTCTCCTCTATCATGTCTCCCTATCGGCCACATGGAAAGCTTTAACATCACTATTTTCTCAAGCTGAACAAGTTTGGCATAAATATTCTCGGTGTCTGATTATCTGGTTATCAATGTCGATGAGCGGTACGAGCGGAGGATGCTGACGTGGAAAGTATCCTGCTCCAGTCGAGGCTCGGAGAATATATTGATATTGGCGAGAAATGGTGCAGTTGCATGTGCTGTGCGACTATAACCCCGACAAGTCATTTGGCAATTGCTTGGTCCCAACGGCTGCAGCTGCGGCTCGACTTGGTCTAGGTGATTTAGCAATACCCCGCGTTGTTCTGCAACTCGGGGCTTTCATATGCATGTGGTGGGGATTTCGGTGGATAAGAAAAGCTATGATCTATTATTCAAAAGAAGGCTCTAACACTATTCGGTCGAATTGCGGGAGTTATTTGATCGACTAGCTCTGCTTCCAGTGTTGCCTATTCTGTCCACGATGAAAGTGGGCAGATGTAACGTTCGGAGTAGAGACTAGTGAGTCTTTCTAATATCAATTATTTTCTCCTCCTGTCAAGGGACACTCACAGCTTCAGAGGACATTCCAGTTGCTTCCCTGTCAAAACGCAAAGCAATCGCTTTCCAATTATCCAAGAATGTGACTGAATGTCTGCATTCTGAAATTTTGACTGGCTTGTTCGCCCATTGGGATGCCGTGTAACTTCGTTAGGATATTCCCTGTGTGGAGTAGGGCCATTTTTTTGGCTGGTCCCAATGATTTGAAAAAGCAAATACTGTTGAGTTGGCCGGTATATTGATAGATACGGTGGTTACAAATTGCACCACAGTATTCTTTTCCTGGTTATACAAAGTAAAGATTGGTTTAAGGCTAGGGAGTTCAACAACCGGTCTTTTTTCGGTGATCAAGCGTCAGCCTCGAGCGCCTCAATAGCAGTAAACGCGGGGCCTGGAGTGCTTTCCTCTGCCCTGGCTCTTATCGACTTTTAGTGAACGCCATCGTAAATTATCCTTTTACAGTTATAATCCATGGAGTTTTTAAGTCGAAAGAAAGCATAGAAGAAACTCTACAGTCCGAAATAATCTACCTAGGCATATCTCGAATCATCCTACTTCTGAAGACCGGAATCCTTTCCGTTGCAGACAGTTCCAGTAAGTCATCAGAGGACCTCCTAAGCTCTCACCTAATTTAGCCGAGCCCCTAAGTTAGACGAGGAAGGAGACGGGCCCATTGACGAACTTTACCAATGAGAGCGCAGCTTTCCTCGACGCGGAATTCCCTTTTCTTGAAGAACAACCCATCTGTTTACCACCGAGTTGGAAATCTGGGTTCGTACCAGATTAGTCCCCACCGGAGGATAACCCGTCCTGGGGGTGCCCAACAAGGATTCAACGTCGCTGGAGAGGGCAGTTATCGTTAATGAATTCCAACCCAAGCCTCTCGGGGTCATTCCCAGTTATATGCGGTACAACAAATATCTCTCAGGGTTAACTAGGGCCGTTTAAGTTCTGGAAAACCGTAAGGGAGAGTAGGGGCTTTATCTCATAATCAAGCGCCAGTGTTATCCTTAGTTCTCCGGTGATAGCTCAACGTAGTTGAATCGGAACCCGCATTTTCGAGAGCGGTATCTTTTGACGAGAACTTCGAACAGATGATATGTGTGTCGCCTTCTCTCGTACTATACCTGACAGCTGTGGCGACGATATCAAGACACGGTGAAATAAAGTTAAACGTATAGATCGACAACCTCTCAACACCCTCGTGAGGTTAGGCAGGTCACTTTCGGTATTATTGGGTCCTCCGAGTCTTTGGAATATTTGACACCTCTCATTCCCAGTGCTTGATATTCATTCTCTCCAAATTACCTAGCTTCCATGACCACAATCGTGTGTACTGAAAATTCTAAAGATAGTCCACATGGCACACAAATGAGAAAAGTCCCCTTGATAGGGTCAACGAGTCATTTAAGAGCGACGACGACGATTATCAGAGCTTTGAGAGTTGAGAGAAATGATTTGTCGGGTAAGCATCACAATTAAAGCGCTGAAATATTGAAGAATCGGATATTCACAATTATACTCTCGCTAATTATAAGGAGGTCAAGACTCAAAGACGAACTAACTTAAAAGGCATTTCTAAATAATTCAATTAAGCTAACTTTAACGCCAGTAATACAGCCATGATGAATCAAACGACTTCACCTAGCCCACCGACCCTCCTTTATCAATAACGCTGGGATACCCATCCCGCTAACCAACCAAGCCAGAAATCCCTCAAGCCTCAGTAACCCTCCGCCAAAAATCATTAACAACAATCACAATCTCCCTCTCATTCATACCCGCCCTAGTCAACAGCCCCCTAAACGACAACTCCATCATCGCATCCACCACAAACCCCTCCCCCTCCTCCTCCTTCCTCAAAATCACCCTCGCAGCCCACATCGCCGCCCTCGCACGTCCCACTCTCTGAAGCTCTCTCTGCTTCCTCGCATCTGAGCTGTTCAAATAAGCATTGAGTCTCCCATAGTAGTGCGCAAGCGGGCCATCATCGTCCAGACCCCCGGCTTCAGGGAGTCGCAGCGCCATGTCCTCCTTGATGCTATCTTTCAGGCGAGTAAAAGCAACCGGTTCCTCGGGCAAGACTCTCGGAGTCGCGTCTAAGGCTCCGAGCGTGGTGCGAGGTCCTGGGGCCGAGGACGGGTGGCTATTGGTCTGGGTTTCCTGTCCTGAGACGAGCCCGTTGCGCTTAAGCGCTACTTCGGGGATGGCTGAGGTAGTGGCTGGAACGGTATTTAAGTCCAGTGGGTTGTTGTTCGGGGGCTGGTTATGGAGAGACTTTGCCTCTTGCTTCTTGAATGTAGAACGGTCTGGGGATGTGGTTGTCGGGGCTGTGTTGTTGGGATCGAGTGAGGCTAGAGGTGCTCGGTTTGCGGGCCGATATACCAATGTCTTCGAGTCCTGCTTCGAGATCAGACGATCCCGCTTATATGCTTTTTGCTGCCTCTCCGGTGGTGAATTCGAGTTCTGCGTGGATTCCGGCTCGTTGGTAAATAGTTCGGGTGGCATTCTTGCGTTTTCTCCGATGTTGAGTTGCTTCATCGGATCTGAGAGATCTGTGGACGACATCGCCAATACCCAGAACTTCTAAGAGGTAGAAGGGGCTTTGCAAGTTTTGCAAAGATAATCAAGCAGAGTGCTCTGGTTGAGCTATTTATTGGAAGTTTGGAAGTGATTAGGACTGCGCCCAAATCCACGTCACTAGAGAGCCGTTGATTCTCAGTTTAGTGGAAAGTCGAAAAAGTCGCCTTTCACTTTCCTTGGAGTACTCTTCTTTCTCATCGAAAATGATTCACTTATGTCTTCATTCGTATATTTGTAGGATATAATGAATTCAAGAGCTTGATCTCTGGTGGCATGTTTTGACGAGGGGCTAAGGGTCGATCAAGTTCTGGGGAAAGCGAACGGTCCCATTCCACAACGACTTTAGTCATCATACTATATGTCAAGCAAGGTGGAATTCCAGGTTTTATTTTAAGTTTCCACTTCATACTTAGTTTGCTAAAATTGTGCATAGCTATAATTCAAATGGATCCGAAGTTACTTGTGCAAGCTGTACATTCCTCCCAGTCATTTACTAAATGACTAGCATGTCATACATTAAATATACTTATAAGACTTTCCAGTTGTAACTAAGTTCATTTTCCCAGCCTTGCAAGTTTTCATTTCGCCGAAGCCTTACGGCATGTTCAGATCTACCACAAATCTGCTAGTGCCAGGTAAACAGAAATAGCTTCGTAGCCTCAATCACTACCATTTATCACAATCCAGGCACTTACCCCACAATCGGAACCAAAATAAACAAGACTTCATTTATTCCCCAGGGAGACCAGAGTTCGTGATTTCCCTCCCAGTCTCCAAGGTCTCCAAATAGACCTAACTCAAGAAAGGCCCGCGAAATTCAACACATATAGCCCTCAGCCAGAGAATGTTATCAGCCATTCCTGTAGTTCTAATTCTTAGACTTCACCAAAGTTAAGAATATTTCTGCTTTAGCCGTTTGTTGTGTCAGAAAAGAAGCGTGAATGGGGTCTAAAGCTCCAGGATTATTCCGAGTTGAAAGCCGACTGGTATTTGTGGAAGGTCCTTCAGGAAGGGCAGGAACTTCATATTTCTTTCCCATAGGCTGTAGGGCTGTGGTCTGGCTACTGCTCAAACCACCAGGAAGAACGTTTGTGCTGTGTCGGGCCGTAGACTTTGGCTTTTTGGGTTCCGTGACAGACCGAGTGCGAGAATCTCTCCCCTGAGCTCATTCATCTTGCCATGCCTCCCGTGTGCTGTTTTGGCAAATACGCCAGGACTCTGTAGCTTGATGGTGACGGGGACTAGTCTTCTTATGCGCGGATTTTCTAGACTCAACTAAGTCAATCAAGAGCCATCTCTCAATTTCTTCCCCTAGAAACCTTGCCTTCCTAATGAAAGCCGCAGGGGCGGTTATCTTCTTTTACGGGCGTACTTGATCTCTTCCCTAACAATCTAAATCATGTCTCGGTCTTAATAATTTAGAATTATCATTAAATCAACTTGACTTGTCGTCCAACTAGTTTTAATAACGGAGTAATTTGCCTTGGATCCGCATCCCGTTTTGAATGCTCATTTGAGTTAAGTCGATAATATATGGGTTTGCGAGTGCGGTGCTCTAAACTAAGATCTGGTTGGGGTTTTGGGAGGGTGGAGATGGAAGGGGGTTGATAATTAGGTAGCCTCCGGGGGGGTTTCTTGCTTTCTAGGTAGGTTGGCAGGTAAGTAGTAGGTTGGTATGTCAGTATGTTAGTAAGTAGGTACTCTCATATCCTCCCAACTACGCCCGAACTTCGCACCTAGCTCTTAGCTCTTAGCACACAAGCACACAAGCACACACCTCCTCGAATACACTCTATCCTCCCGCCGTGCTGTCCACATAAACCCGCACCTCATATATATACCTCACAGCCCAACACCACACCACATCACAAACATCTCCAGCCCGCACACATACCCTAAAGCCAAGCCTGACCAAAAAAACCCCAAAAAGAGCCCAACACTCCAGCACCAAAACCCCAACCTAAGTCCGTAGCCAGAACTTAGAAGCGAGGACATGACAGGCACAAAGCCACACTACCCCTCCCCCTCCGCACCTCCGCCAGCCCAGCCCAGCCCAGTCCAAGAAAGACAAACCACCAACCACCAACCACCAAACCATCCAAACAGCAGCGACGCCAAGCCGAGCAATAGAAATAGCCCTGTTCACCACCACAGAACCCACTCGCAGAGCATCCAGCTTGACGACAAGAAAGGAGAATCTAGTGGACCTTAAACAGATATCTTGTGCGTACAGAGATGCTAGAGGGTTAGTGAGCGGTATGCGTTGTAGTGTTGGGGCGTGTGTTGGCTGCTAAATTAATTTCGCGTATCTATGGATTTGAAGACAGCCTGGAGAACAGGGATAGAGGGACGGAAGGAAGGTTGCTTAGCTTTGATATCGTTTGTGGATACGGGGTTGAGTTGTAGATATGGGTTGGTAGGGTAGGGATGGATGGATGGTTGTGGGAATGTCAAGAACTGTGTTCAGTGTTTCGAAGGCGTTGGTTGATGGGTTATGGAGAGGAGTGAGTGGATGGGACCAGGTTATTCATTATCTGGAAGGGGCGGTTAGTTTGGTCGTTCAAATTCCAGCCTCGCTTTTAGTGAGCCGATTCAAGGACTTATTTCTCTCTATTAGTAGACTCGGACTAAAACAAGTAGGAATAAAAATATTCCAGCGAGCTTCACCAGGACACCACCCCCAGTACAGAGAAATGCCAGACTTAGAGGGCGCGGGCTTACGTAATACTATTTCCAGCTATGCGGCAAGATGGGGGATATAGCGAGGACCTTTCCAAACCTTCTCACTACCATTAGAAGGCAACCAAGGAACTTCTATTCTAGATCAACAAATCCCAAATATTGAATCCCTTTTCAAACCTTGAAAATACGGAATTCCTGTCGATGGCCGCGAGATCCTCTACTCACTCCAGCCCAGCCCCGAACCATCATAGGAAACCCACAGATGACTGGCTCCTAGATACAGTATATTCACCAGTACCAGAGGGGGTGGAAATCGTGGATAGATAGAGCGAGTTCGGAAAGATCATAAGAATTCATCACCGGCTTCTTATTTTCGAGTCGAGTGCTGGGGACGAGGTGCGGCGGCCATGGTCCGGTTTGGGATATGTAGCTGTTTGGAGTTTGAGGGAAGACTAGGCAATTAACACTCCACAACCTCCAGCACAGGACCAGCCTCGCCAAATCCTCACATCCAAAACTCTCCTACAGTGACTACCTGCCACCGCAAATACAAAAACAAACGCCAGCCAATCTCCCTCTCCAGCAAGAAAACAATACACCAGAGAAAACCTTCAAAAGAAGAATCAAGACATTGGAAAAGTACCCATTGAAAAAATTGAGCAACAGGGTGATACCAAGATGTAAATAATGTTTAAGGGTTTGAACCCACCCTTTATATACTCCCATAGGACAACCCACTCTTCCCTACCAGATATCTCTCTTTTCGACAAATTCCCCATCCCCTCCCCTAATCCACCCATAGCCAGCACTATGACCATCGCTGGACAATTCTTTTCTCCTGTTCTGCTATAAATCCCTTCCCTTTGCTCAAGCAAACTCCCTTCTCTCCCGAATCACAAAGTCCCTGTTTCTCCTCATTACCGCATCCTCCTCCCGAACAGCTCTCCTGATCCACCCCTCTCTCAAAAAAAAGAGAAACCAAGACAAGACAACAAGAACACAACCTAGCGTGCCGTAGAAATGAATCCCAAAAAATCGCTCACACGCTCGCTAAAAGATTCTCTCGCTCGCAGGCCTTTCCCTTTGAATTTTCCAGTCCATGTCCTCGTTCAAAAACCCGTCCGTCAGTTCAATGTGATGGATCCAAGGTGGAAATGGAGTAGCTTGCCGCAAAAATAATGTTAGAAGAAAATAATGTCACAAAAATTCGCCGTTTGTTTTCCCATCCTTCCCAGAGCCTGGCCCATCCGTCTTTATAAACATAAAAAAATTGTACTAGCGTCACTTCGTGTTCAGGATGTGGGTTAACGTAAATAGCAAGGTAAGGTGGTGGTGAAGTGAAATCATGATGGGACGAGGCGTTAGGTGGAGGTAAAACTCATGACTTCGTCAGTATGGAATGGGCGTAAGGCATAGATACCGCCGGTGAAGCGTTGGTGGGTATAAACTATAAGTATATAGAACTGTGAAGGAAAGAAATGTTGAGCTGCTGGAATGGTGTGGGTACCGATGATGTTGAAGTGAAGATTTTTAGAGAGAATCACAATTGTGTGATGAAGAGTGGGCTGTGGGGAAGTTCTCGAGAAGAAGCACTTCTTCAACGGTGCTGTTGATCCCGAGTGATGCCTGGCGGCGTTGAAGTGAGGCAGGGTCCTTGTACCGATTCTTAAACGCCAACTGCCCTGTGTCGACATGGATGGGAGAAGTCGGTCTTGAAATCTCCTCCACCAGAATCAAGCCGCCTCGTCCACAAACTTAGCCCAACCATCACCTCCCAAAGCGTTGTTAGCCCGAGTACAGGTTGTGTGGGTCCTTCGAGTCATGTTCATGATGACCACTCTCCTGTTGAATGTACCCCTCATAAGAATGGTGCATCTGTTGGGGATGTGTAAGGCCACCGTTTCTCAGTTGAGGTCCTCCTTGGGAGTACTCAAATTGTCGACCTGGCAAGCCATCATTGTTCGCGCCCAGAGGCGGTAGATGCATCTGAGGATTTTGTGGTGGACCTTGGGTAAATGGACTTATGGGAGTTGGCATCGAATGCGGAGACGGGGCGTAGTACTGTTGCGGCGGCGGAGCACTGCTCCCCATTGGCGCTCCCCATGTGTAACCCATACCTTGCTGCTCCTGGGGACTCTGATAAGGCGACGCGATGTATTGTGGTTGTCGTCTCTGTTCTGGCTGCAAGGGGTGAGCCAAGAAATCGATGGGCATTCCACCACGGCTGTAGAACTGGGGCTGTTCGTAGCCTTGCTCGGGTTGTTGCGGGTGGCGCATTGGGAGCGAAGCGCGCACACGGAGTTCCTCGGATTGTGATGAGACGTGATGGGGATGTTGCAAAGAAGTAGACACCATGCTGTCGGGCGTAGGGAGACTGGGCGCGGTAAGCTCGTTCTCCCCCTCTTCGTCTTTGAAGTTGGTATCTTCGTCGCCCTCGTCATCGGACTCCTCTGTCGTACTAGCAGATCTATCCCCGTACATAACCGGAATCAATGTAGTCCCGTCTGAGACTTGTCAGCTCCAAGCCTCCCATCCAAAATTGTGGTAAGACTTACCAATTTCCCCATTCTTGAAACGCTCCTGTGCCTTGGCGATTTTGAAGATCTCCTTTAAGAATGGCTTCTTCTTCATGTTGTCTGGATGATCCTTCTCATTAAACCATGGTGCCATAGCTTCCATCGTAGCTTCCTCGAGCTTCTTGACGTTGAGCTCTGCTTTCTGGATCGACGGGTGCTGCTTGTGTAGAGGTTCAACAATTAGTCCAACGATATGGACCAAGAGCCGGATGCGTTCTAAACGATATGTCAGATTCATATCCAGCGGCAGTAGCTGGATTCCGGATCGTAAACCTACCAGGTTTGAGGAGATGATCAGGCTCCCTATGACGAACATGGTTCTCGCCGGTAGTTCGTGGCCACCACGGCGGTGCTTTCTCATTCCCCTTGGTGTATGGGTGATGCGTCTGCTTCTTCGGCTCTACGAGCTTGACAAATGCCTTACCCATAACCTTGCACGATGATTGCTGCATGTCCTTGAACCGGTTCGAGAAAAACTTGTCAACCTCGACTGAATCACCAATCATCAATTGCTGGGTCCTCTGAACCGGAATGATCGTAGGGGCGTCATCACTGGAGTCCTCGCGACGGGGATACCGAGCACGCTTTCGTTTAGTATTTGAAGAACTAGCTGTACGCTCCTCCTCGGAGTCGTGGGATCGTGACTTCCTGGACTGCCTGCGGCGGCCCATACCCGAAGAACCGCTTCCTTTCCGGCTCTCAGTACCCGTCTCGGCATCAAATTCGTTGCTGTACTGGCAATCTTGACTGTAGGATAGGGCTAGAGAGACGGATTATTAGCAGATCGCTCGAGGGGGACTTTGAAGTCTTTACCATTATTAGAAAAGCCGTTGCTCTGGGCGCCAGATCGCCGAACAGCTCTTGTGAAATTATTTCTGAACTCGTGGGTGAAGAAAGCAGGACGCTCATCCTTCAGAGCTATCGAAGAATAAGTGCTCTCTTGTCCATTGTCCAACACGGCAATAAGAGCAAATTCTTTCACCGGAAGGTTGGCGTATTCTCTCAAGGCTTGTTCAATGAGCTTCCCAAGTTAGTAACATAGCACGAGCAAGGTAGTATTGGGTATACACACCATTGGGCGGGTTCGGTTCTCTGGAGGAGCTTCATCTGGGAATGTTCTCTCTCGCTGTGGCCACTCCCTCTGAGGAAAGAAGTCTCCTTGCTGTCCATGTCCATGATGTTGAACCATCCTGAAGAATGAATGAAGGCAGGGATAGAAATTAATGCAGAATGCAAGTGGCGCTCTATGAGTTCCAAAGCGAGGTGTCGTATTGGAAATTTGAGATCATATATAGTTGCTGAAAGGGATCCTGCCAGAGGGTACGTTGCTATGTATACGACGACTTGCCTGTCGTCGGAATTGGAGGTCTAGAAATCAGAGGAGAGAGACTAGAGACAAGGTGGATTAGCTGAGACCCTTTAAGACACATCCTAGAGTATCAATGGTGGCTGATAGCATCTGAGGTAAAGGAGCAAGGGCTGAGACTGAGACAACCACGGGGGAAGAGAAGCCTTACAGTAGCCAGCAGTGGATCTTAGACTCCCGGGGGAGAAACAAGGTTTTGAATGTTGAAAGAATCCCCAAGAGTGCGGTGTGGTACTCTGAGGTATCAGTAGTTGTGGCGTCGGGGGGGGGCACTCAGAGGGCACCCAGGGTTCCACACGAGCCCAGAAATCAAATAAGCATTAAGCGCGGTAAGCAATGCATGCAGCAAGCACTTGCGTGCTGATAGCCTTATATGAGGAGGGGGGCAGGAGGAGGAGTGGTGCGATTATGGTATTGGTGCAGACTGCAGCTGCAAACTGACGGGGAAGAGGGTAAATGTAATTAGCAAGGCATGAGGCCCCAGGAAGCCGACCGAGAAAACAGAAAACCAATCCCCCTCCCGAAACAAGGGCCGTGTGGGCCGGTGGGATGGGAATGCTGGCCCAATATCAAGACGACACGGGTGAGGTAAACGAAACTGTGGACAGCGGTGGGCTGCGGTGGGCTGCTGATGTTGGCCGTGTGAGCAGTGAGCAGTGAGCAGTGAGCAGTGAGCAGGATGTCCAAGTCGGCGTGCTAGGTAGGTACTCTGTTCGGTACCAGACAGTGAAATGCCGTTCGAGAGACCCGCCACACTTGGGAGCGCGGCAACCGGCAGAAGAGGCGATCTCTCGATGAGCCCTCGATGGGGATGAGGGGATGAGGGGATGATGGGACCGGGTGTCGCTGGGGATTCGAGACTGAGTGCTACTGAGTGCTGCTGAGAGCTGGCTGTATTTGGTTGAAGCAGCAGCTAGTACTAGTACAGCAATGGAGAAAATGGGAATACGACCTCAGCCCCAGGAGGAAGTCCAATGCCCTAGGATGCGCAAGCATATACCGGTAGTCGTTCGTCCCAGTGGGAAGGGAAGGGGAGGTGGAAGTGGAAGTTCGATTCGATCTTCGTCGGCACAGGAAGTCGATAGATACTCCAGATCCGATACAGTGATTCAGAGCTCGCCTACTTACTACTGGAAGAAGGTGAAAGTTGAGAAGTGATAGGTCGAGCCATGTTCAGACGAGGAGGAGAGTGTGGGAACAGGAGAGAAAAGGGGACTTGAATTGTGAGCGATGAGCGATGAGCGACGAGGGGCGAGCGGTGAGCTAACAAACGGCCTTCATACGAAAATATATACAGCCGGGGGAGATCCGCTTTAAAATAAGATCCTGAACGCAAATCCCCAGTGTGGAAGAAGCCTGCAATGCTGGACAAGGTTGCCAACGACAGGGTAGCATGTACTGTACAGTGGCACCAGGGCTTGTGGGAAGAAACGAGGGGTACGTAGAAAGTGCAAAAAGGTAGAGGGACAGGCAACCGGCGACGATGCGTTGGGACGTGGAACTTGGAACAAATGTGAGGCCCTGCCGTGGTGTAGCAGTGTTGAGGATGTGTGAGTGAGGTGAGGTGAGAGTAAGTGAGTAAGTGAGTAAGTGAGTAAGTGTGAGGAGGTAAAGCCAAGGCTACAGTAACTTCATAAGGGGTAATGCGTAGTGAGGTGGGAGTGCCTTGTGGGCAATGGTAATAGAAAGTCAAGTCAGGTAATGTCAAGTCGAGTAAGGAGTACAAAATGGAGACGAGGGCAGCAGAAGAGGTTAGTGCACTTACTCGTTGCCATTACTCGTTGCTCATTACTCGTTACTTTGCTACGAAGCTACTTTGTTACGAAGCTACTTCGTTGGAACTAGTCCAGTACTGTCCCTCTTCATGTGGACGAGTGAACTCCTGCTATAAGCAATCTTACATAGGTACAAGTACATTGGACATATGTACAAGTACAAGCACAAGTACATCGGCTGGTAGTCTGAAGAAAGAAGTGATTGAGTGAGTGAGCGAGTAAGTGGGAATGCAAGGCCGTTCACAAATGCATTAGGCTGTGCGGTGGTTGTACTGCTCTGCTCTGCTCTGCTCTGCTCTGCTCTGTTCCTGTTTTCCTGTTTTCCTGTTTCCTCGCCATGTCGTGCTCCATTTGGCTGTTGGCTGTTGGCTCTCTCATTCTCTCACTCTCACTTACTCGTTGCCCGTCCTCGGCCAGCCTCTACGCCCGATATCGTAGTACATACAGAACAGCAAAACACCGACCCCAACACCAAATTGTGGAATCATGGATGCTTGATGCAGTGAGAGCAAGCACTTACAGTACCAAGGCTGCACTGGCTGCACTCGCTGCACTCGCTGCGCTGGCCGGCCATCTGGGACCTGTGTGCTATGTTTGCTGTCCACTAGGGACGCTGTTCGATGGCCGTGAGAATGTACTCTGTACACTACTTCACAGTAGCTCATTCTCTATTTGTGGGACAGAAAGACAGAGCACACACAAATGCCACCGATGCGTCGCTGTCACAGTCCAAGTAAGGAGAGGGGGGGGGCGAGATTCTACCCGAAATATACTGTGCTGTACTAGCCTGTACTGGCCTGTACTTGTTTGTACATTTGATCTGAACCCCTCCAGCCGTTGCACCAGTGTCTATGCCCAAATGCTACAAAGTTAGGGTTCAACGGAACGGGAGCGGTACGGACTCCATCTTGAATCGACCAGGCCATACGGGGAATCGGGGAGAGTCTCTTTGCAGGCTGTCGACCGCAGGCGCGGGCGCGGAGACCCTGATGGTCCAGGGCTGGCGGACGAAGACAGCGGCCAGACGTGGGGTACCGTGCTGGAGCCGTCAGTCTCTTGGATCACCGGCGGAGCACTCTGAATCCAAGTCTGGAATTGAAGGCTTCGTTTTCGTGGGGGTTGAAGCAATCGTCATCAGGGTCTCGAATGCCTCGAATGCCTCAAACGCCTCGAATCCGTGGCCCGCTGACCCAGGACCGAAGGATTCAAGGCAAAGACACGGCGTTGTTGGTACAGTACAGTACAGTACTATACAGTATGATGTACTCTACTGTCACAGAAATCCTTGAGTAATAATGCTTTGAGTGCAAGTACGAGCACCGTCATCCTTGAAGCTTTTGGTACTGCATCGTACAGTACGGACGTACCGTAGGTAAGTACTAAGTACCGTACATACTCAATCCATGACCGCAGCCGATCATCCTTACAAGTTACAAAGTTACTCTCCCGGGCTACTTGAGAGGGCGAGCTATATTAATGATTGTCCGACATATTGGACGTTTATATACATAGACATTGGATATTGACTGCGCATAAGGCGGCAGAGAAGGTAGGTCACTTTTTGTACGTGGGGACCGCCAATGAGAATGAACCCAGGAAGAGACTTGCGTGGTGTATGGAGCTGTGCGTCCATGTATTGTACTGTACCTGTACCTATTTGGTCTTCAAATCGCGCAGAGCCTGCAGCCAGATAGATGGGCAGGAGACCAGTTTGGCCGTCGGCCAAGTTTGACTGGTGAGATGAGAATGAGGGGGAGGGGGAGGCAGAGGCAGTCAGCAGTGGAGAGCGAGTGGTGGTGGATAGGGCCACCAGGATTTCATACCAGCCCCAAATGGAAAAAGTGCACGAATATCTCCCGAAGTGCAAATGCAATCGAGAACTGGTGGGTGTGTTCGAATTTGGTGTGTACTGTATTGTCTTCGGTCCTCGGTTCCTAGCACAAAATGCGGTGGTACTGTAACCTGTGATATCGAGGAGACCTGTACTTACTGTACATGCAATGTACTGTATTGTACTTGTACATAGTATAGTGTCCCTATCCCTATCCCGCTCCCCTTTCCTTTCCTCGTACTGCAATAGTGTTAGCGTGTCCACGCTGGCACAAATACAGTACTCTTCTGGCTTCGTTTGGCTCGTGATATCCTTCCCGCGCCAACATTAATACGGAGAGAGGGATAGCTCTCCTAGTACTTACAGTACAGTAGTGGATCTAGAGTAAGCCTTGAGCTTAATACGTACAGTAGGCGCATTCTAGCAGAGTTTAGGGCCGAAGATACTATTTCGAGGAGCGGATGCCCCAAGAGTGGGACTTAGTAGTTGACATGGCAAGCCAGACATGACCACACAAGCCAAACAGACAAGCCAGGCGAGTCAAGCAGACAAGCTAGACAAGCCAGACAAGTCTCATCTGAGTCCTACAGTATCGTGCAGTAGCAGGCTTGCGTCAATTCGCACGCTATTCTGTTGTCTACCCGTCGTCGTCCCTCACTTCCAAATCCATTCGTAACCTGAAGTCGAGCCAGGGCTACTGTAGTAGTAGAAGAGGCACTGAATTCGCTAGTAGCATTACTACAGTACTTGCACCAGTTCAGCGAGTATTTGCACTTTTTTTCCACCAGACGTAAGAAAGATTTTTAAGACCAAGACGGAACCGTGTGGATGGAACTTATGCCTGCCTAACTTTCTGTCCGTATCTGCATCTGTCTCATGGCAGAGCGGGCTTGGGCTTGGCCTCTACACTTGATCATAATCCATCATGATATTGCCCCTGATCACCGGCGGAAAGCCACAGCAGACGACGTACTGTACTGGATGAGATTCGGAAGTCTTGAAATGGCAAGGATAAAGGTACGGGGTTTATCATTTCTATTAAAAGCACTCCCTGCCACCGTCACAGCCAGATATTGAATGAGGATTTCATATGCACTTGAAAATGCACAACAATTTGCCATGCCATGCCAAGTAAAAGATCACTAACCTCCCACGGCCAACCCAAATTACAAGTTAAAAGCCCTGCCAACGCGGGCCGCCAAGAATAATGATGATGTGCAGCTTCGTTTGCTCAAGTCGTTGTCTTTCATCTCTGGAACCAACTCCCAACTCCCTCCCCCTGCATCTAGCCTCGCCCTCAAACCAGTAAAACTCCCAGCCTCGGGTTACACAAGGCGTTCCTCAGAAGCCCAACAGGACTAACAACTCCTTTCCCCAGCCAATCGCAAGATGGAACATGACAAGAGCAAAGCTTTTTAATCTAGAGCAAGTCATTTCTCGCAAATCCAAAAGCCAAAAAGCAACTCGATCCGAGATCTTCCCGTTGCGCCTAACGAGGAAGTGGTTGAGACGCCGCTTGGGGGCACATCAACCACCAGTGCATGTCGAGGCATGTCGAAGATTCGAAACCCTTCAAAGACTACTGTACTGTACTGTACAGTACAGAAGCCATATTCAAACAAAAGCCTCGGCTGCAAATAAAGAGCGGAGTCTCGGATCCTTCCCGGCCTTCCGCTTCCCAATAGACTCGTGTAGTCCTAGTATCTCAGCCCAGGCTCGATCAAGCAAACCACATGAACAGCGAGAGCGAAGCAACACAGAAGCCCAACAGTCAGCCAGCCCCAGATTCGCCACACGTTTGCCATATTTGGACTAGCATGAACTCGAGGCAAGAGGCGGTCCCGAATACCAGGCTATCTCTGCAACTCGTGGCGGGGAGGATCGTTTTTCTCCCGGAACCATGCAAGCTCCCGGTCAAGGAGCATGAATAACTTCAGTCTTGAAGTATTTGGTTGGCTTTCATGCCTCCCTCGACCAGTCACAATCCCTCTTCGAGCCTCGAGCATGAACATCTACCAGGATACCCTGCAGCTCTCCATTTGAAAGTGAGGAATCGACTCCTACTAGATCCTGAGATCGCTCTGAGAATCAAACAGATCGGGCCGCCTCCTCAATATTGTGCCGTGGCTTTTGGTCAGCCGGGTTCTAGACTGTGGTTCTACTCCGAGGCGTTGAATTCGTGGGGTAGATAGTGATTGACGTCTCCTGACTTCTGGATCGTAGAACACTCGTATAACGACGACTGAAAAGAAAGGCGAAAGGGCTATCCAACCGCTTGGCAAATAATCAATCTATGTATTGTATTGTAAGATTACATTGACGACGTCCACGGTTCATTCGAATTTCATGTCTTGCATGGTGACACCGCGTATCTAACAGCGAAAACCGAATCCAAATAACCGAAACCCAGATCAAACGGACGGACAGATATGCTACGCTTTGCTGACTTTGGAACAGACATGACGTCCAGGAGACGGGGAGACTTTCCCAAACCCGAGGTTAGTGTAGCTGACTGTCTTTCTCTCGCCTCGAGACTCGACAATAGAGCACATTCGCAAGTCGCCGCAGCGCAGCGCGCCAACAGCCTTTGCAGATCAAGCTGACCACCATTACACTCCTGGCCACGACATCCCACGACATCCCACCCTTCAAACACGTCGCAAAAGGAAGACTTCCTCAGCTGTCCAACCGGAAACCTCCAAGAGTCCGTTGTGACCCTAAAACTCTATTTTGGCCCTCCCCAAACTTTGTTTGACAGCGGCACATCACCCATCTGGGGCACACTCTTACAGTACAGTACTGTACAAAGGGAACTGTGCCTCTCGTATGCTTCACGTCCATCAAACGATCTACAGCACAGTACTGTACATGTGACAGGAAACTTTCCGACACCAGTTGAGGCTCTGCCAGAAATATACACGAAAGCTTATTTCTGCACCAGCATCGACTTTGATGCTGCAGTCTGTGATGGAGATGCAGGTACAGTAATACCGATGTATCATCGCTCGATCCCAGGTACCAACAAGCAGCAAGAAGCCCCACGCGTGCTACAGTAGTGCCTCAATTCTCCAACACCCAAGACTGATTACATTCCATTTCTATCTAGCCTCCCCGCTCACTCGTGATGGCCAAGAGCGGGGATGAACTTTCTCGATACTGTCCCGCTTCGGAATATGGTAGCGAGTGTGTGATTTAACTTTTCTAGAGTTTATTCAAGATGAAGGAACACAATCACAGATGAACCATGAAAGATGCCAAAAGGCAAAGTAACAGAGGCTTAACCACAGCGCAGGAAGAAGGCTCCCCAGCGCGGAAGTTGTGCCAATCTAATAAGTGGACGGGGCGGAAATTTCCCTGTTCCATCCCTCACTCATACTATCGCTTCTTTCCACCCCCCTAGGTTCCTGAATCAGGGCTCGGGGGGAACGGGGAACGGAAACGGAGAATGAAGAAACTTAAGCTGATAAGTTTATTTTCAGTCACCAAAAGTACAGTATATGCCGTTGTCATAGCAAGCCAGACTCACGCGTGCAGTATTCATACGAAAGTGCATTTGCACCCGGGTAAGCGAGTGAATGACCAAACCCCGTTCAGGGGTAGCGAGGAGGCGAATTGGCAATCCCACCAGGTGATTTTACAAGTGGAAATACAACTCCTGAAAGCTGAAACTGATTGTGGAATTGACTTGTCTGAACTCGGAATTCAATTCTACTGTAAACATAAACACCAACATCAACATAAACGCCACATCACGTAAACCCTCAATCCCAGCACCCAGCATCCAGCTACCCCTGAGTTATACCCCTGGAGCACATCATCCTCACGCCATGCCGTTGATTATCACTCTCCACTTACGGTACTGTACTGTACTACTCCTTACAAGTTACAAGCCTTTCCCAGTCCTCAATACAATCTGCGGTGTCTCCGCCTAGCCCACGCCTCTGATCCATTCCAATTCCCTATCCCGGTCTCATCTCTGTATCTTCAGCTTTCACTTGAGGCTCGTCCAACACGGGTTTTTCTCCGTTCTTGGTACAGTACACCCCTTGGCTACTTACTAGGCCGTTGGAAATTATGTACAGTAGCTAGCTGCTTGCTTTGAGGGAAAACCTTTTTCTTATCTGTTATCTGGGTTTTTTTTTCTGGCGATATTTTTGTCATTCGCGTTGTTTTATATCTATATCTATTACCATAAAAGCATCTGCACCTACATCTACAGTACATTCCCCTCGTTTCCTCCCCTAACCCCCTCACCAGTCCAGCTCAGCCCACCTGACACACCACAGTACAGTACGGTACGGTATAAACCCTTCACTCGGTACCCAATCATCTCCTCCTATTAACTCGCATCACTAACACGGCGCATACCAGCCCATTTGCACCCTGGCCTAGCGGGGAAGCGGACAGATAGCTCGGGATTCAGGAAGTCTTGATTTGGGTTATGCGGGGCCTTGCTTGGGAGTTTGGGGATTTGAGATTGTTTGTGTTTGGATATATCTCGTCTGTCGAGAGGTGAATAGTATGTGGTGTTGGGTGTTTTATTTCCCTTGAACGCAGGTAAGCTAGTTAGTTGTGTGAGGGATTACACGGGAGTATGGAGCGAGTTAGAGGGGGGATATAGGAGGGGAGGAAGAAGACGAGAAGAGAGGAGAGGAGAGGAGAGGAGAGGAGAGGAAAGAGGGGTTAAAGCGCAGAGTGCAACATCCCCATCCCCATCCCCATCAAGAGAGCCTTCAAAATACTAGCCCTGTCACGACTCACCTCCATCTCACACATCTCAAGTCTTGACAAGATCAACCCTCCATCCTATCTCACTCCTCCCCCCCCTCACTCATCCATCAAACTCAACGGATCTTTCCACTCACTATAGCTTCTCCAACAGAATCTCCCAAGATCCCAGCATCCGAGAAAATCATGCATTATAGCGGTAAGCACACAGAGTGAGCTACCTACCTACCTACCTACCTATCCAGCCGCACGGCGCTATACAGGTACAGGCACATACAGTACAGGGCAGTAAAGAACATATCCGATACAATAAAAGGAGCCAATTTCTAATAACTACACCAGCACACAACCCATCCAAAATATAAAAAATCCTCACAGAAAACAAAACCAAACAGTCTTTACGTATTTAATTACGCTTACATCCCCTCATCCCGAATGGCAGGCAGTAACCAACCAACCAACCAACCAACCAGCAAAGGCCACACATAATCCACGGCCCACCCCGTCCCGAAACCCACTCACACACGCGCGCGCACACACGGCCCCCATCCTCACCCGACTCTTGATCCCGGATCCGCCCTCTGTCCGTGGGGGACAAGGGACCGAGCAGAAGCCCCGTGCCGCTCGCTCTCGGCAGGTGAAAGCCGCGTGTGCCGGTTCGGGGTTTTCGGAGGAGGGGGTGGGGTGGGGTGGAGTGGCTGCTTATGCCTTGTTTAGTTAGTAACTAGTAAGTAAGTAAGTATGCTTTACTACTGTGCCCGTATGCCAGCTCTGCTGACTGTACTGTACCGGTCTGTTTCTTCTCGTAACAAGGCGTGCTTAATACTCGCTTTATGCTTCTGGGAGGCATGGGAGGGGGTTACCTCGTGAGGGGAGGAAGGAAACTTAATACTCTCCGATTGCGGTTGGGTGGGATATTGGGGAGGAGATTTGTTCGTTCGTTCGTTTGGCTGGTTGGTTGGTTGGTTGGTTGTTTGGTTCTCAATATCAAGACTTTTGAACAAGAGGTACAGTACAGTACAGTACTATCTCCTGAAACAGCAATCGAACTATGCCCCGACAATCAACATGTACTGTACGAATGGTCCTCTTCCCTCTTTGCCAACTTTGCGTGGAAGCAGGCCTGGAAGCATGGAATAGGGCTCCCATGGGGCAATCTTTGTGACTACCTTGATATTGTAAGCTGGCTACCTGGGTAGAGGATACCTGGGTAGATAAATTTACTTGATAGCCGCTAGACGCACATGGCGACCAGCATGCTTCAACTATGAGCAAGAAAAGCAGATAAGCATGTCGCGTCCCTTGCACAGCACATGAAATTGCCAGCCCTTCGTTCCGGCATACCAGTCGAGACAGTGCTTGGGAGGAGATGGAGATGAGATAATGCATTTGCAGGCTCGGATGAGAGAGGACGGTACTATATTTAAAGTACAGCACTATAACCAAGGTTGGTGTTTTAGAGGCTGCCTTGCTGTGTGGAGGACTCTGCTTTCGTATAGCGATATTCAAGCCTTTGAGATACAGTACAGTACGTAGATATCAATCTCGATTCCCAAACACCTACATGCATTCAGTCTCTCAGCAATCAAGCTCCCTACCAAACTCCTCTATCGCCCACATCCACATCCATATCCGGATAGCAAGAAACACCACCACCAAACACCCAGCCCGGATTCAAGAAAAACAAAACAAGTAGCCGACCAACCCGCCACACAACCGCGGTGACGAAGCCGTGGGTCACACACACACCCACAGCTTGCCTCGCCCTATCCCCAGCAACATCTCCCTCCCGACAATTATCGCCCACGCACCCCTCCCTCGCACAATATCGTCTTTCCCCTCAGTTGCACTGACCGTACAGTACCGTACCGCACAGTAGAAACACGACCACGACACAAAGCCGTGGCACAGCAGCTGCGTCCTCCTGGGGGCCGCCCCCGCCGCCGGGGGGGGGGGGGGGGGGGGGGGGGGCGGGGGGGGGGCGGGGGGGGGGGGGGGGGGGGGGGGGGGGGGGGGGGGGGGGGGG
>JAPZPB010000264.1:0-54503 GCA_037952635.1 Bryoglossum gracile | reverse complement strand
GGTTAAAGGAGACTATTAAAGGCTAGGAAAACGATAGATAGAGGGGTTTCTACGATGTAATCCTATTCTGCGGACTAAGAGAGCTCGACATATTGATTCTATACAAGTTAATAGGGCTACAATTCCCATAATTAAGTTATAGTTCTAACTACTATCACTCCCTACTATTTCTGCTATTAAACCCGAAAATCGATATAATATAGACGAGTTAGGTATAATAGAAGGCTTCGGAGCAAATAGCCTAGTAGTAGGAAGCTCTAAGCGACGTTCTATTCAAAAGAAATAGCCTAGTTCTCGTTCTTAGACCTCTTTTATTAAATATGTTTCGGCGACTAGCAAAGCTCTTCTTCTATTAGTTATTTTCAAGGGAAAATCGGTCTAACAATAATAGTTTCCACCAGAACTACGCAAGCTAGTTGAATATAAGGGCTAGAAGTTTATAACTACTAAAAATGCATAGACTTCGGATGCTACTACTATAGAATAGCTAGAAATAGTGTTTCTCCCCCAAACTACGACTTCCGAGCCTCGATTACTTATTTTGGATAGCTATAGAAGTTATAAAACTACTGATTTTATATACTTATGCTACCAGAATAATATACACCTTCTATTCTTACCGCCATATACATTACACGTTCTATAACCCTTGGATTTATCGGTTTTTTTATCCCTTAAAAGTTATTACCGTACAATAGTAAGTAATCTTAGTCTTTTGACTAATTCTAGCCTAATTGGCAAGCAAAACTTCCTTGCTTGCTATAATAAGGCTAGAAAGGAAGCATTATCTGCAAAGATAATTAAGGCTAGATGGAAAGCAAGTAAGTTATAGCTAAAATCAATGGCAAAACCTCTTATAAGTCCCTTACTCTTAGAGAATTCTAATGCTAGCCAGAATACCCCTCAAGCTTTGGAAGGCTTGAGCAATAGCCTATTAATCGATCCTCCACTAGCAATTCTATCCACGCCCAGAAAATCGACTAAACTTAAGGCTTAAGTAGCTAGGTTCCAAACCCTTGATACAAGCGACTCTATAACCCAAAGATTATTATTTCGAAAGATTTTAAAGGGATTTGAGGAACAAGAGAGTACTCTAGCAGATTATAGCTATAGAATACAGTCTCTAGAAGTTCAATTGGAGAAAGCTAGGCCAAGGAAACGGATGAAAGTCAGAACAAGTCCAAATTCCAAGTTTGCCGATATTATTAATATACGGCGAACTCAAATAGCTGCAGGTAAAGCTATAATTAAAGGGAATGATAAAGAAGAGTCTAACCACTCTAATTCTACTCTGGATTGTATTGAAATTAAGTAGTTATTTAATTATATATATTCTTGGTTGGCAGTACTCGCTTATTTTGGGTGGCCCATATGGGGGGGTGGCCCATATGGGGGTGCACGGACTTAGAGGATAATCAAGCAAGCATTGCACAGACGCCGACGCTAGCCTACTATAGAGGCCGAGATGGAAGCAATAGTGCTAGAAGAATAGGATAGGATACTACAAATAAGTTAGTTTTAAAGCAGGAACACTATGTTTAGGTATTAATAGAGCGCCATGGGTAGTCTACTCCTAATTAAATAAGTCGTGGTTGATATAATTCGCGATGTAATTCTTAGACTTATCTTATTAGGCTCGTAAGCCGCTTTAGGCGTTTCTTAACGCGACACGGCGCAAGCGAAGGCATTGGCAAGACAAATCGGGTATGAGGTAATTAAAAAGGGGTCTAACGGGGGTAACAGTGGGAGCTTTGCAGGACGCCTTCCCAGATGCGGCATTAAATTATAAGAAATTGGATACCTTCACTCGCTCATGGCGATAGCCATGTTTTGTACTATGCAGTACTATACTTTGCAAGAGACTCACCAGCAGCCATATTTATTGCATGGCAACACTACCTAATTCAGAACGAAGCACTGATGGAAACTGGCGCCGAGCCTATTCCTTAGTTGAGAACCATAAGCTGCAACTCCCTACAGTGTTAAATAAATGATTCCAGGGGGGGGATGCCTGCCACTCACTACAGCATTCTGAAACGCGTAAATCTCACTCGCTTTGTAAAACAGCCTTGCATACATGAGCGCTTGTTTGACCTCACGCAAAATCGAGCACATGAAACACTTTCTAACTTGCTGTTGCATTAGCTGCCAGTTGCTAGTGGCTGACCATGAAAAGGCTACTTCTATCTCGTCCTTTACTGTATTACAGTACAGTACAGTCAGTACATGGCGATTCGTGCAAGAATGGAGCAGTACCCCCTTGAAGAACACCAACGTGTGTAGCGAGATACTTTAAATAGCCGAAAAGCACATTTTAACCCGTGTTTCTTCTGGCTTACATTAGTTAAACATGTCCTTTCTGTACTGCTACACGCTATGTAACAGGGTGAAAGACAACTTGCTTGTAAATGTGGGGCTCGATTATCAGGACTTACAGTACAAGCAATTTCATTCTAGTTACAGTACAGTAGCCTGTTGGCAGGGACACATCGTTTCCAATGCCGAGAGCGAGGCTCACTTGCACACAGGATGAGGCACGGTAATATGATTTCTACTTTTCCAATATACTGAATGGGCTAGGCCCTTCCTCTAAGCACTACTGTAAGTTGCTAGAGTTTTTCTTGTGCTTTCCCAGCTCGCCCAGCTCTCAGCTCCGCTTGTTCTTCTCGTTACCTTT
Source organism: Bryoglossum gracile (assembly GCA_037952635.1). Classification (NCBI taxonomy): domain Eukaryota; kingdom Fungi; phylum Ascomycota; class Leotiomycetes; order Helotiales; family Bryoglossaceae; genus Bryoglossum; species Bryoglossum gracile. The sequence continues at coordinate 51,826 of JAPZPB010000264.1, read as the reverse complement.
CCATATTATCTATTATATCTCTATCTTCACCCAGGAATGAGTGCCAAAGGAGATGGCGCTGCAGCAAATTCCAGTGCTGCTCCCAGCAGGACATCGCCGACTTCAATATCTACGGATTCTGCTACATCTAGCTTCACGATTCCAACATGGCTTCCCCAGCAGACAGGACCGATCAGTCAGCAAAATATCTCGGATCTCATAGCCGCCTATAACTATACAGGAGTCTGTCAGGTACAGGATGGAATTCCACTCCCACTCCAAAACCCTATTCAGTGGAATATCACTGGATGCAATTTGGGTTTCTTGTGTGAGTATTTGAAGTTCCCGCCCCTTTGAGAAATACTAACGCTTTTCCCCAGGTGTGAATAATTCCGCATCCAACGTCCCCCAATACTGCCCACCCACCCCTCTCTGCCAGGGAGCCCGATTATCTGGCCGAGTCTGCGCGCCCCAAGGAATCTACGAACCTGTGCTCTGCGCCCAAGGTTTCTACTGCCCTCGAGGAGGAGCCTCTCAACTCGTGTGCCCCTCCGGCCACTACTGTCCGCACGGTACCTGGGACCCAATTCCATGCAGCATCGGCTCTACATGTCCGGCCGGCTCCAAAAACGACGTCAACCTTCTTCCTATGGCTCATCTTCTCATCCTCGATTCTGTCTTGATCGTTGGCACTGTCATACATAAGTTACAAGAGCGAGCGAAGAGGAGCAAGCATGCGAAGGGGAGCACCAGGGCGTTTTTATCAAGGGGGACAGCAAGGTTCAAGCCCAAGAAATATCAGGAGATATCTGAAGATCAAGTCCCTGGATCTAATGACAATGATGTTCATATGGAGCCCAGGATCACCAGTATCTCACGCAAGAAAACCGGGTTTGAGCAACTGGGTGAGATGGAAGCGGATTGCTTGTTCGCGGAAGAGAATAGGGATGATGATGGGCAGAAGACAGATCTACATTTGTTTGTGGAAAGTTTGACCAAGTGCCTGGGACAGGGCAAATTTGGATTGAGCTTTGAGTTCCAGGATCTGGCGTTCAAGGCACCAAAAACGAAGAAGATTATTTTGAGTGAGGTGTCTGGGACGATCAATGCGGGGAGTTTATGGGGTGTTATGGGGGCTTCAGGAGCGGGAAAATGTGGGTTTTAAAATGAAGGTGAAGCAGAATAGTGTAGGCTAATGATTTACAGCGACTTTTGTGAATGTGCTGATGGGGAAAGTCTCCCATACAGGCGGGGTTACAAAGGTCAATGGTATTGCTGGAGATATCTCCAAGTACAAGAAGATCATTGGCTACGTCCCGCAAGACGACGTTGTTCTCCCTGAGTTGACGGTCAGAGAAAACATCCTCCACTCAGCCAGGATCAGACTTCCTTCTAACTGGTCGGACGATGAAATCCAGCATCATGTCGATGTCCTCGTCAGCTGCCTTCAACTTTCTCATGTAAAGGACTCACTTGTTGGAAGCCCTGCTGCCCCTGTTGTATCCGGTGGTCAGAGAAAGCGAGTTAGTATAGGAATGGAGTTGGCAGCAGCTCCTATGGCACTCTTTCTGGACGAGCCTACATCTGGTCTCGATGCCACAGCAGCAGCTTCCATAATGTCGACTCTCAAAGCTCTCTCTCGCCTTGGTATGACAATTGTCACCATCATCCATCAACCCCGCCAAGAAATCTTCGAGTCCCTCGATTCTCTCGTCCTCCTGGGAGCAGGCCGCATGATCTACACTGGTCCCGAACGCGGCATCCAACCTCATTTCGAAAACCTAGGCTACCATTTCCCAGACCACACGAACCCAGCAGACGTAATGGGCGACATCATCGCCGGCGAGGGACGAATGTACAAATCCTCCGGTGATGCGAGCGTTCAGGGCCTGATCGAACACTGGCACTCACGCCAAAAGCCCAACAACACCACTACTTCCGTCTCCATGGCCGAAATGAACGCCCTAACCTCCACCATCAAATCTCGCGGCGCCCCCTGGCACAAACAGATATACTTCTGTTTCATGCGCTCCATCCTCCAACAACACCGCATGAAATCGTCCTTCTTCTTCGAACTTGGCGTCGGTGCTATGGCCGGCTTCCTGATTGGCCTCGCTGAGCTAAACAATAAGGGTGAGAACTTCTGTGGTATCTACAACCATCCCTACGAACTCCTCTCCTCATCCATCGATTACGCCTCAATTCCCCAAATGTCATTACTCGTTGGTCTAGCCGTGGGACTCACTGCTTCCGCACCAGGCGTCAAGATCTTCGGTGAGGAGAAGCTTGTGTATTGGAGAGAAGCTGCCGCAGGACATAATCGATTTGCTTACTACCTTGGTAAAGTGCTCTCGACGTTCCCGCGTATGATATTGGCTTGCTTCCACTTCACCACGCTCTTCATGCTTTTGTCCACGCCTCGCATTGGATGGTACGCGGGTTTTGCAGCTAATCTTCTCTACTTCTACTGCATCTACGGTCTCGCATCCATAATCAGCATGGTAACAAGGCGTGAAGACGGGCCGTTACTTGCTGTTATGTCGTCTCTCATCGTCGGTGTGTTAAACGGCATGTCTCCGAGTCTAGAAAAAGTCAGGACGTGGCATATGGTCTGGCTCTGGAGAGCTAGTCCTGGAACGTGGTTGTCGGAAGCGTATTTTACGGCAAATATTAGCCCGTACGCATACCTGTATGAGATCGATTTAGCGAGACAGGCGATGGGGTATCACTTGGGGAGGTTTCCCGAGGATTTGTTGCTGTTGTTCGCGATTGGGACGGTCTATAGGATAGTGGCGTTTTTGGGACTGAGATTTATGTGGCCTAACAAGCAGAGGTAGTCAGAGTACAATCTGGCTGGAGTCTGAGCAAATTTCAGCGGGAGTTTAGGCTGGCTTAGTCGTTTGAAGAAATTTAGATACACTTATTTTGGAACATAGATTACGGATTATGGATATTGAATAAACGCTGCCTTTCCTACATGTTCTGACTTTCCTAAGGTCCAACTCTCTAAAATCCCTATAGAGAAGTGGTGCCTCGCAAGTATGAAGGCTCCTGAAGGCCTAATCTTCTAATAATCGGTTCATCCTCAAATTTCTCTACGCTTACTATTGCAATGAAATACCTCAAGTGACCCACGAATTCCTCTCTGGCTAGTATTCTGCCCTTTGAAATCTAGGCTGCTATTACATCTCTTTGGAATCACATTTCCTTTCCTCGATGTAGCTTTATTGGCCTGGGGAAAGAAACTACTATCGTTTCCACGATCGGCGTTATATCATGGCTTTATGGAGGTTGTAGTACTTGCTGAGTAGATGAAGACACCAACACCAAAATTCATGCTCGATTTAAGATCCACGAGGTCCCGAGACCCTGATCAAGAGTAAGGCAGTGCTTCTTTTCTACCAGGGCAGGAGTGTAACTGACCTCCAATAACTCACAAGCCCCCGTCCCCACTTCGAATACTCCCATATATAACTCGTCACTTCTCAACAAAAACTCAATAAATGAGTCTATGGGCCAGAGAGTTCGATAGTGGACGGGTGCTTTGGACATACGAAGTCTGGGTTCGATTTTCAGTTGGGCCATTCACTTTAAATGTTGTTACCCGACTTTCTACCGGATTTTAGAATCTTGTTACCCTTCTTTTGGGGTATGCTAGAGCCTAGTACTTACTCAGCTTTTTTTTTCGAAGACGATTCGGAGTTCTTGAGAATGGGGGGAAATTTCCCGGAGCTTTTGGTGATCCCGGTTAATTTAGAGCAGGTAGCGAAGGAGTAACTGGTTTGGTGACCGAGAAGGGCTATGCAGTTAATTCGTAAAAGGGGCGAGGGCTAAGCGAGAGGAAACAAACTTGCAAATCACAACCACTCTATCTCTCCACATTAACCTTCCAAATCTCCGGGTTTTCATACTTACTATTATTCAGAAGGGGTTTCTGAGACAAATTTCAGATATGGGCTTCTCCTTGCAGTATCACACCAGAAGACGCCATCAAATACAAAGACATCAGGACTCACTATTCGGGAGAGCTAATAAACTGAGAAAGTAGAGGACATGGCAAGTTTGTTATGAACTGCTAGCATATCCTATGGATTTAAGCTTGTAGCCTTACCAGTAGAGTAATGCGTGAATCCAAAAATGAGCTTGTCTGAATTTCTCAATTAGCCTAGTTTTCTACCACACTCCGCTCACTGGCATCGTGGTCTTGCTTTATTATTTCAACTTGGTTTACTTTACTGTTCAAATACTGCATAACAATTCAGTATCCAGGAAGTTCCAATAGCATAGGCAGCTCTAAATTTATAGATTGTCTTATAATTTTAGTCCATTATGGGGGTTCTACCCTCCTCACCGATCTCATCAAGCCCCGGAAAACTGCAAATACCCTGCAATCACACCACCCGGTCCCCACCCCCCAGGATTATTCACCTCCTTCGGATTCGTCTTCCCATCCAACACAATCGCCGTTGCACACCTCGTATTAATTCCATACCAATACAAACTCTTAGGAATATTCACCACTCTCACTTGATTTGTGATACAATCACTGCTGCAAATCGTCCCCGCGTAATTATACCTCGTCAACGTCTCTCCATGAAAGAACGTCCAGAACGCTGCTGCGTAGAGGAATAAGTTGCTGCCCCCATCGATATTGGTAGCTAGTCCCATTCGACACTTTTGGTCGTCCCCAGCACACCATGAGAAATCCGGATCTCCGTACGCAGCAAGAGCAGTCCAAGGACCCGGCGTGTTTTGCAACGAACTTTCTCCTTGCCAATATGCTGTCTCGGTCTGCTGCATACCAGCATAGACATTCTGTGCATTATGGAAGTTATAGTTGTAAAGCGTACAATGCTCGAACGCAGTACCTACCAGCCAAGTTCCTCTCGTAGCTTCAATGAGGAGACCTCGGCCAACGGCAATATTCTGATGATCGCCCCCATCAAGAGAGTGGTCTGCTACCCAGCCCCACATGTTCTCGATATACGCTCCTGAAGAAGCTGTCAAGTGAACAAGTGAAAAGGCAGCTTTGCAGTCTGAAGTATCGGGAGCGCCGCATACGGTGTTGACTTTGGAGTCCAGAGCACCGCCGACTGTGACATGCGTATTCCAGAAACCTACATCCCCGGAATTGGTTCCTGCCATGTTCACTTGCAAGATAGTGGCTCCTTGGAGAACATCGGCGACTGTAAAACGCATGTCTTGGATCTCGGCAACGCCGACTTCGTTGGGCCTGCCTACCATGATGACTGGTATGGGATTGGCATTGTTGTAGAAATTGCTTCCTTGTCCTGAAATCACGGGCCAAGCTTCGCCAACGATTCGAGAGCCGGGTGGAATATAGAGAGTAGATTTGACGATGTAGACACCGTATGGGAAGTATGTGATTTTGCAGTTAGCAGCGTTCTGTGCTAGGATGGTATTAAGTGACTCGGAGTCGTCGGTTGAGCCGTCGCCTTTGACGGGGTGGCCTGATACGGACTTCACGTTGACGAATTGGTCGCTGGCGTACTCCCCGTATGTCGGTTGGACTTTGGTGAAGTATTTCCCGCTAGAGAGTAGTGCAGGTGTGCGTGGGGTGACAGATGATTTTCCGGCTTGAAAATTTCCTGGAGTCTCGTTCCCAAACACCCATGTATCGACACTTGAGGTGCTAGCAAGTTTGACACTTCCATTTTGATCAACCGCAATAGGGTTGGTTCCTGAGTGAGAAAGATTTTCGATGATAACTTGGTTGTTTCGATCCCCGGAATCATTAGACGAGTCGTGAAATGTGACAACTGGTCCGGAATTGATGGAATTCGTATCGAGAATGACAAGAGACCCGAGTCCGCCGCTATTGCTGGCATCAATTCCCTTACCACAGGTGTCAATGGTAGCCCCCTGAATGACAGCAGTATGGCCTCCAGAAAACCTAATAGCGGTTGTACAGAATTTGAAGTTCAAGTTCTTCAAGTTAACCTGCTGGGTATTGACCTTGATACCAATTGAGCCTCCAGTGAAGGTCTATCTTGAATTAGCAGAATCCTAAGCAAGCAAACCACTATACTCACAACATCAGATACAGCGGTAGCTGATCCTGCACTCATATCAATACCTACATGGCCTCCTGAGTTTGTCGGCATATTAATCTTGACATTTGTCAAGTGGCAGGCTTGAGAGACACCCCATCCGAGGGCTGTTATTGCTGTATTCTTGTCGATATTTGTAGTGTCGATGATGATGTTCTTGAGAGCTACGAAGAAATTGGTTGTTGGATCTCCAGCTGCATTATCGTATCCATGTATCAAAGCATCCCCGTTGAAGTTTGAGGTTGCTTTGAACACTGGCATATTATTAGGATCGCCGACCAGAATCGTATTTAGACGCATATCCACAGGAGCAGAGATCATGTAGGTTCCTCCAGGTACAAAGACTGTGGCTGGCCTAATTGTCACACCATTTTTGTAGCGATTGCCCCCTGAGCCGTCATTATTGAGGGCGTTTTGGAGCGCAGAGGTGTCGTCGGCGCTCCCATCCCCTTTGGCGTTGTAGGGTGATGATTTCACATTGCGGTAGACAGGATATGTAAAGTCAGTTCCTAGGAACGGCGCATAGCCTCTGGCGCTGCCGGCGTGGTCTTGTTCGTCAATCCAGTACTTAGATGGCTTGCTAGAAACAGGTCTAGTACAAGCAGCTGCGACTGGAGACTTATCCCCACGAAAGTGCCTGGTCCCAAAGTTAGTATGGAAGAAACCAGGAAGAACAAGAAGAGCGATCTGACTGTTTGGCCACTCCAACCACGACTTGACTGGGTCTTTCCACGTCGCCGAGCCCAGCTGAAATCCGTGAAAGTTGGTCTAATACCGCCGCTGCAGACACTCCCGCGAAGAACAAATTAAGAGAGAACACCCTCATACTTTCAATTAATGAGTGAAAAATATGGCATCAAGATATTTGCGGCCAGTCTGGAAAGAACAAGCAGGCATCAGTTACTTAAATGCAGATGGAAATACGCCCGGTCTACTTCTCTCGAGATTTACAATCTCACATCATCTCCATGTCCCAGGTACATGGACTGAATCAAGGCTCCGATAGGCAAACTTACAGTTAAGACATGAATGACCCTGTAAATTTGGATCGGATTTTCTTGGCATCCATAATCAACAATAGTACTCGTTGGTCATTGCTGCAAAGGCGGCCGACGATGTAATGTGCAATTCCGACACTCGCGAAGGACGTAAATACTCAGCATAGCTAGGGAAATGGAATAAAACAGTATTGAATTAAAGCGAGACAATAGTTTAGAAGAGTGAGAGCACTTATATGACTTGAGTCCTTTCAAATACAAAACCTGCGGCTGTGGAAGCATGTCGAGTATTAGAGTAAGATCATTGTGCCAAGGCAGCTGAGGCGGCCGACGCCCTGAAGTCTACATCCCTGAGAAGTAAGCTGACACACTCGACGGCTCCTTGAACGACCCCGCCGTCGGAAGAAATTGAAAAGTGTACAAAATTTGGAAAGGAAGAGGTGAGGTCAACCGCGAGGAGAGAATGCTAAAGGCTATGACGGTATGTGGACCAAACCTAGCCAGACCCGGCAATTAACCCCCTAATTCGCACAATGCATATCCATCGGCTTTACGAAGTTAAGCTTTAAGCTCTGCATTGATCAAGACTTGAAATTTCTCAGTACATCTAATCTATAAATGGTTGTGTTATCACTTCCTGGTATATTATTGCTGAGTTTTGGGATGCTTTGGGCTACTACTGCTTTCTAGTCTTCAAGCCTCAACTTTCAAGTGCTGAATTTGCTTCCTCTATCCTACATGCCCGCAAATATTGCAAGTTACTTCAGATAGCGAGTTTGGAACATGTCCAAGCTACACTGCGCAATGAAAATATAGATCAAGTTATATGACACCGGGTTTACAACAGTGGGTGAGATTTGGAGCATGCACGTAACTCTAGAGTCTTTTCAACTTGTAAGTGCTTCTACAGACTGAAAAATCCCAATTTCACTGGCATATGACTTATTCGGAGTTTAAGGATAGTTCCAATACCTATGTTAAATTGAATGCGCAACTTTTCGAGCTTGAACCTCATTTTGACTCGGCCGTTTCACTGGAGTTCTAGCAAGTAATTTCGAATCCAATCAGCCTCGGACAGTCTACCAAGTTTGAGTCGAGGACTAATATCTATCTCTCAAATCAATTTGATATTTTGTACCAGGATTGATAGAACTGCCTGTTCTAAGGAAGGTGAGCTCAACAATCTGAACGAAAACACTATATTGATTGGCTGGAACGCTCTTGTCTTCACTCAATTAAGCGGTCCGCTTTCCCGCAAATATATATTGTTTGAATTTAACCACCAAAAGATCTCTGCTGATCCCTGGCTTGTCACGCGGTAGGATTAAGATAAATTGTTTATGGCGCATGACTGATTGTGGGGTAAGGACCGAACCAGGGGAAGCTATTAAGTACTGGCGAGCTCCTCGTGAATTTAGTTTCTCTATTCTCTAACCTTCTCAATTTCACCATTTTCAAGATGTTATATTCTGCCATCTTTTTTGCTGCGGCACTTTTGATTGCTGAGGCTTCCGGCCATGGCGCTGTTACCAGCTATGTAATCGACGGAGTCACTTATCTAGGGTGTGCATTTCTTGTCTTCTGGACTGTCCCCATTTTATACAGAATGTTAACAGACTTCTAGTTACACCGGATACAGCCCCTCCTCTTCTCCTCAGTCAATTCAACGGCAATGGACGAACGGCTACAACCCTGTTCTCTCAGTCTCCGACGCAGCGATGACCTGCAACGGTGGAACGTCTGCAGCACTCAGCGCGACTGTCACCGGCGGATCAGTGGTAACAGCCAAGTGGGCCCAATGGACTCACCAACAAGGCCCCATAATGAGTAAGTAGATTTCTGTCCTCTGACTCAATTTCAAAGAGCCAAGCGCGATGGAGCACCTTACCCTGAGGGTATTCCTCGATAATCGCTCTTTAAATCCAGCTCTTGCTTTTAGGTGCCTGTACTAACCCGTTGAAAGTTTGGATGTACAAATGCCCTGGAACATTTGCAGCATGTGACGGCAAGTCCAAGTTATGGTTCAAGATCGATCAGATGGGTATGACTGCCCCCCCTCTCACAGGAACTTCATGGGGTACCGCCGTCGTATACGCAAAATTGGCATGGTCGACCACCCTTCCAAAAAGTCTGGCTCCCGGAAACTATTTGATAAGGCATGAGTTGTTGGCACTGCATCAGGCAAATACACCACAATTCTATCCCGAGTGCGCACAGCTCGTCGTCACCGGGAGTGGGACTGGCGTGCCGAGTGGGAGTTACTTGACATCGATTCCGGCATATGCCTCGGCAAACGATCCAGGAGTAAATATTAATATCTACGCGAGCACTGCGACGAGCTATACCTGTCCCGGGCCCGCTGTCTGGACTGGATAATCGTAGATGGAGAGGCTTGTTGGATCTGGTGGGAAAGATACAAATTGAAGCCGCGAAAATGAGAAGGAGAAGATTGGTGGAAACGAATTGATTATTGTATTTAGTAGGATGGGTCAAAACAATCTAATTTGTGTGCTGTCTTTCCAGAAAATTTCCAAAACCGGGGTCGATGGAGTTTTGCCAGAACAAGGTTTTAGCTGCTGCGCGGCATACAATTGAGGCTGAACTGGCCCACTTGAAACTTCAGGGAGAGTCAAGTAATCGGTAACCATTTTCTTACCCTCTGCTAGTAAAACCAATCAAGGGTCCGGAACGAAGCGCTCCGTCATGGCATTTAGATGATCTTCGCTGAGAGAGTCGCCTCGCTTATTGCGGAGAAATAGGGGGCTCTCGGCTAATGTCAACTTCTGGTGGGCACGCGCATTCTTATTTTATCAAGTCCAGTCTTCAGTTGCCTAGGTTTTCCTTCAACTGACATTCGTCCACCTTACTGGTGCCAAGATTCAGTTTCTTGGAACTCTCGTATAAGCCATCCTGTGTACTAAATTCCAGCCGCTTTACCAGGCCACGACGTCCTCGGGCAAAATAAGTTATCACTATTCTTAGGTCAATTCGCCCGACTAGCTGGTCACCAGCCAAGCTAGTTCTTCGAGTAGATCCAAACTACGTTCTCTTTGGAGATATCAGGCCCCAAATAGAATAGGTATGGGTGTTGCTTATTATTTGTACGACCCTACTTGCTTTACCTCGGATTTGAGTCAGTAGGAGGCTCGGTTCCGAGAACCATGACGTAGAACGTCGTAGTATCAGTTAGGGGACCGAAAGAGCTGAATTACCACTGCATAAAATCAGGGAGGAAATATGGCGATTAGCTTCAAGTTCCAACTTGCCCATATGATACAAAGTTCGTCACAGCGATGGCTCAGTTTGTAGATACGGCTCCAATAACAGTAGAGATGACCACTGCAATCCTCCAACTAATAATTTTTGCGGAATGCTTCACCCTTTTATGAACACATGAATCAACTTTCTACTACTGCAAGGTTGAAAACCTGACAGACAAAAGTTACCCCGGAGACCAGTGCTTCCAGTCGTATCGCCTCGTTGATATACAACCGGTATTTACTATATTATACGGCGAGCATATTGTGTTTAAATACCGTCGTATTAATACCCATAGTATCGAAACCCTTCCAAAATACCATAGTATTAAGGCCATATATAATAAGAATAATATATATTTAGATAATTCAAGTCACGTGCACAATCTACATTAAATGTAAACATTTTATAGGAGTTTTAATAAAGCCGTCATAGAAAACTATTTATTCGCAATTTATCCGCAATTTAGTATTATTGAATTATATTTGAAAATAAATTAAATATAGCTGTCAAAGGCTTTAAATAGCAGAGTCTGTCTCAGGCCGTACGTCAAGGTGGAGACTGGTGGGGTCCGTCTTGCGAGCAATCGTGTCTCACTCTAGCATTCACGAGTGGCGTGCCTGAGTCGAACTCACACACTCCCAGCTGCTCTGGTTCACTGGCAATGAAAAATTATAGCGTATAGGAGATGGATAGGAATTATTATCTCAGTTTCTAAATTTGGAGATGGAGGGCGAGGAGCCTTGAGAAAGTGACGTGGGTGGATGTGAGAGATGTCAGGAAGCTGTAAAGTCGGAGCAGGTGTCAAGTATCGAGGGCGAAGTCCGGGACTACGAGATCTAAATGGATCGTTGATGACGAATACAGCGGAATTGAAGAAAGGATACACGTGTATTTAAAGCTTTAGTTCTATTCCTTTGGATACCATCGTGTCCAGAAAATCAAATTGAGTTGCTGGGTCCAAATGGCCCATCTCCTCACGCCCGCACATGCTACTTACACCGAAATATTGCTTAGGCTTTTCATGACTTTACTAACGATTCTTTATCCTTCCATTTCATATACATCCCCTCTCTCATGCGACGTCTGCGAAAACCGCGGCGACTGCACCGAACGTCCTGACTGCGACCAGTGTAGCGACTGCTCGGAGACAAGGCTGCTTGTCCAAGTCCTGGGATCACAAGAAAGAGGCGATGTCGCCTTGACAGGAACCTCCGTTCTAGAAGTGTGTGATATGGAGAAGACATCGTTGCGGTCGCTGGTGGTTTTATTGGTCGTGGATGGAACCGTAGTGTGGCGGCGTCTCTTTCTTGCTCGCATGTAAAGGAAGACAGCTCCCAAAAACAACACAAGAGCCAATAAGCCGAGGCCTATTCCAAGTCCCAGGCTCAATTTCAAGGCGTTGTTTGAAATCGAAGGCGTTGCTGCTGAGCTTGGGTCTTGCAGAAGACTGGCTGGGATGGCGGAGACACCACCGGAAGGGATAGGAACAAAATTATCCTCTGTAGACGTGAAGTTGGTCAAGGCAACCGAGAGTTCTTTATTTCCCATGTCATAGACAATGTAAAGATTCTTGGTTATGTTGGCCGAGAACGAGCTTGCAAGTGCTGGAGTTTCCTCCATCTGGGGGCGAACAGCGAGTTGGCACCCGGTGACATTTTGGTCGTACAATGGACCCCCTCCATTCAAAATTGTCATATCGGACATTGGAATCTGCAAACCTAGGCTTGGAGCACCTGTGAATTCGAAATTGAAGGTACTGGTGTTCATCAGAAATGAGCAGGGAACCCTCAACTTGCCAGTGCTATCGTAGAAGGCTCCGACCGCATCCTTAATTACATCCACCACAGCCACTGGAAAGTAGGAGAAATCTGTTTGGGTCAACGCAACGCCCGTAACTGGACCGTTTGTTGGTATATGTGTAACCCGACCCGAAGCATTTATTGATAGGGCATCGAAGCTGACAGTGAGCTGTGCGCGTTGGAGGAACTCGTACACGTTGAGAGAGTTGGTCACTGTGGTTGGAAGAGTGATGAGAGATCCTTGGTATTTCTTGGAGTTGATTCCGCCAAGTATCAAATGCCCAGTACCTAGCTCATCGGGATCGAGATAAATAGAGTAGGTGTTGCTGTCGATGTGGCCGTTCGCCATGGCGAGTTCTACGAAAGTTGGGAACGGGTTCCCGTCGCCATTAGAGCCAACCGCCCAGGGTGCCGCTTCAGAGAGAGACAGCCCTAGGCCGATGCTATAGTCAGGGAAAACTGTTGGACCATACGTAATATTCATGAGTGTCTCGTTCAAGAATATGAAAGTTGAAGACTCGATATATGGCATAGAAATAAAGCTCATGCCGCCTATGGAGAAGTCGTCGGACGCATATGTTGCGTTAAATCCGTGATATGGGTTTCCATACAAATCTACAGGACCGTTATCGGCATACAAAAGGCTTTGGCTGAAATAGCTAGTCGATAGCGTGCCATGTAAATATTGAGAGGAGGCGTTCGATTGATCTGCGTTACTTAAATGTTAGCTTTCAGGGACAAAATTCCGCCTGCTATGATTATTCAATATCCATAAAATTTGATAGCCACTAGGATCTTGAATACCAAACCTAATGTATATTTCTGTCTTGATATTCAGAACGGGATAATTAATAAAACTTCATGAATTTCTTGGGCTTGGTACCACGTAGCGTATTCCATAATTCTACGATATTCCTCTAGAGCTTTTAGGAGGATTAACTTACAAATTGAGCCGTAAATTTCGAGATCAGGTTTGTTCACTGCCTTGCTGAGAATGGTGTCTCCGGCTTGAGTTTGGATTTCCATTCTGATTTGCTGAGGTGGAATTCCCACAGTGGCATTCAGGTACCATGTGGTGCCGTAGAAACTCTGAGTACTCATGTATTAAATTTTGGGTGAATTGGGATGGATGAAGCTGAGTCTTACCTTTACAGAGAACGGTATGTCCACCGTTAAATTGGTAGCTTGACTCTCAAACTGGTTTAACATTGTGACCATAATTCCAAGCTGAGGTTTTAAGCGAGGAGGCGTTGTTATTAAGGATAAGAATCGAGTTGTGCGATGTGGGAGTTTCACGGTATCCAGGAGAAAAGAATAACCAACGACTGAGGGAAGTTGGCCGGCGATAAATATTGGTTAAGTGTGATTTCGGATATCCGGGCTCTTCTTGGCAGACAAAAATGGGCAAGAAGTAGATGAGGTGGTCTAGAGCTTAGTTTCGAGTACTGTTGCTACGACAAGCGTTGCGAGGTATTTGTAAATATTTGATAGTGCTTGTGTAGCGGTTGATGAAAGAGTTTGGAAACAATAGGCTAAGGTTCGCCGTGTGGGAATGGATAAACAGAGTGCATTAAAGAGGGAATGATGCCATTTACCGAGGTTGAGTGATTCATGGTACTCATGAAGTGAATAAACCTATAGCTGCTCACGGGATTTTGAGATCTTGACAAAATGAGTCAGCATTTATTGATACTCGGAAGGAAGAGGAAGTCTTGTTGGTTCTCGGGAGAAACCAAGAGGCAATGAAGGCGGGTGACACACAGTCGAGACCCGAGGAAGGAAGGCTGAAATATGTAATGAAGCAAGATATCGATCTGCAAAACCCTTTTGCACCTAATCTTCGTTGATACTGGGCTCTATACATCGTCTTGGCAAGCTGAAAGATGTTAAAATGCTTGTACTGTATGTGCCCTGCTCAGCGACCAGAGCCACGTGCTAGAAACCCATTTGATACTTGAAATAACGTAAAAATCTTACTAGGGACTACCTTGCAGTTGAAGACCTATCTTTTGGTATTAAATTATGTACAGTGTGCCGAGATATGTAGAGATATTTTCCGTACTCCAGACCCCAAAAGGCGTGACCCTATTAATTCCAAGGGGCAGGGCCAATGAAGCTCGTAACACCCGAGAAAGAGCACTAAAGTTCAATAGGAGGTCTATCTACAGTAATTCTACGCATTAGACCCGCGATGGCAAGAAATCCTCTTAATTTTGCTTGGCTTTTTATAACACGCCACAAGCCATCATCAAAGCACTACCATTAGAAGTGTTTATAGCTCAAATCGCTGAAGACGGCAAGGAGAATGGTATATCAACTCGTCAATAGGTATACGGAACCAAGGACTTAGGAGGCGCGTGCGAGGGATTTTCCACACCAGGACTCCTTTCAATATAGGATGAATGCCTTTGCTCTCATGATGTGCCAGCCAAGTCCTCTGGCCCCTGGGATAATCCAAAATAAAAAAGTACTTGCTCTTGTTTATTTATTATTAAAGAGAACTCAAGAACCCAAGAATTCTCCGACTATAAAACCACACATTGAGGGCAAAACCTGGGGCAAAATGAAGCAGGCAGGCATAAGGGTAAAAGGACGACTATGTAATTAAGAGGTACAGACGCATGCTCTCACCCGACAGCATACATCCAGAATTAAAAAATTGCTACTTGAAGCAACCCTTCACTAGGAATCAAACTATGGGAACTCTACGAAAATCGTGAAAGTAAAGAGTAAAAGTGTTTTGGTGCAGCCCTGAAACAGTTTACAATTAAGCCTGGTAAGATTACTTTCAACAAAACAGCCCAAAGAGCTTGGCAGAGGCGTGAAAAGGAGGTCGTCTTGATCATGATAGTAACAAACTGAATACAGGTGCGGCCTTGTTCTCCTTGGAAAGCAGGTATCGTGGACCTGCCGGTCACTGGTGTGTAGCATTTACCCGGGCAACAGGACACATATATGTAGTTCGTCAAATAATAAAGTCCTTTTGGGGCCATTTTCATAACACTGTGTGTTCGGTTTATTTTGAATCCAGCCATTTACGGTTTCCAACACATATCTTAATAAGCTGGTATCGCCGCAGTATGGAGGTCTTGGCTTTCACCCTGGCTTGTAATGGAATAACCTGGCCGCCGCAGACATGTATTAAGAATTCGGTTGAGAGGTCCCGCCGGGGAAAAGACTCAAATCCAGCAGCCTCTGAGAGTCCCTTATCAGGGCGAACGGACCTGAAAATTCATGACAGTCGTTCACGTTGCCAGGAGCACAGTGCTCCATGAGCTTGGTGAAGACAGACAATTTCTTCTTCCAACATGGCCCCTTCGTGTCATCTGTGTAGCTATCCGCGTTATCTCTTTAGTGATCGACGGTGCCACAACTGAGATACCAATCGCTCCCCTTTTTGGAAAACTCCCAACCTCATTCATCATCTTCAACCTAGGATACTGGCATCACCAACTACTTGTGACCAACTAGGGAAATACGAAGAAGACATGTGCGAAGAAGTCAGACCGCTCGAAAAGCCCCGAATATCGCGATGTTGCAACCAGGATGGTTGTAAGACATCAACGTTGAGCGTAGCCTAGTAGGTCAGACAAGTGCGCTCAATTGCAGCCCAGTTGTGTCTGATAAGTTGGCCATACTACCTGCGTTACATGAAACCTAAAATCCAAGATCCTCGTCTTCCCTGTCAGTTTGTTGAGGGCTTCCAAATTGCGCATCAGATTATGCAGACAGCTCTGCAACATCATATCTCGCCCTGTTCATCTAATCTCTCAAAGAAGTTGCGTTCTCACATACAGTATCACAAGCTTGAAACAGCCAGACGGTTAACTGCGAGTTTTCCAAACATTAAACCGAGATCCAGAGCCGGTTAATAAGCCTACCCCGCCAGCCAAGCAAACAAGCTCGTGTTGCTCTTGTCTTCCCCTCGTATCCCAAAGGGTCCTCCCTCCCCTCCACAACGTTTAATTCGGGCCATTCAAGTCCCTCTATTGACTGGAGGCTTCTGTCCTGATGGCTTCGCAACTGGCACTTGGCCGCCCCTTTGCCTCCTTCCCCGGCTTGGCCATCCGGGGTGCATGACCTTGCTTCGTTACTGCAGCTTAACGACATCAAACCAGGGCCTCTGTGTATCCTTATGATTCCTACAGGGCAAAACATGGAGATACTCCGTACCTGAGGTATGTCAAGCTCGTGTTGACAGCTCACGAGGAAACATTGCAACACGTTAATAAATTAAAGGGGACTGATGCCAGAGGAGGACTTCGGGTTTGTGCAGAGACGGGGAGGAGATTCTTATTTAGCGAGAATTATACGATTGGGGACTGGAGTAGAGGGGAGGGGGAAGAGGCCAGGTGGAGTGGGAAAGAAGGGCGAGGACATGGTGAGTTGTGAGTTCGGATAAATATGTATATATACCTACTCTGGTCCCCATTTTCTTTCCTCATCACACCAGCAACAACTGCCCTTTCAAGCTTATCGAATCTAATTCTCTTTCAAATACGCATCTCCTCAACACTACTCGTTCCAAGCATCCAAACTGTAAAAATGCAACTCTCCCTCCTAACTCTCAGCACCCTCCTCGCCAGCGCCCTCGCTGCTCCCGCAACCCTCAGCATCCGAGACGGCTGGACCATCCGCTCCTTCAAGCGTGACTGTAGCGTGGGGAACACCTGCTCTTACAACTTCAGCATCGATACTGGAGAGGGAACTCAGGCTTGTACAACTGTTGACTCGCCTCCTGCCGGGACGCCAGCAGAGACTCACTCGTGGTATGCGGTTGCTTGCAAACAGGTGTGTTGCTCTCTACAATTCTCTCCTTTCTCCCATCAGCTCCCCATCCCCTCCCAAAACACTCCTCCTTCTTCTCCTAAAATTAACCTACCCCCACCCTCCTCCCCTCCTCACTCGAGCCGTCCTCCTAACCACCCCCAGACCTCACAATGGTCCATCTCCTGGGGCTACGACAGCACTGGTGATTTCTCTGTCCTAACCGCGGTCTACGTGCCCAACAACCTCGCCGCCTGGTTCGGCTACAAGAGTCCCAATGCAAACGGAGCCGTGTCGAACTATCCCGATAACGGACCTAATGCTGTTAGTAAACTCGGCTAGGTTGGGGGAGAATGAAAAGATGAAAGACGGAGGGGCCGGGGTGAGAGGGGGTTTGATGAAGGGGAGAGGATGCCAATAATTTAATGAAGAGATATTGTTTCATACACTCGCTGCCTCACTGATATATGATATATCCACCAGTGATTGACAGCGCTGCTTAACACAAGTGACCTATCAAGACTCTGCATAACTTTCCCAAAAATGGGGAAAAACTCCAGCACCCACAAGCGATCGCCACAGGATATGATAATAGATCAGCAGGATTCCTTGGAAAATTCTACGGCTGAGCAAGCGGGATTTTTGAAGTCACAATATCTTCGTTGAACTGTAAGTCGAACACCAGATCGTTCGACCATAGTGACCAAGCCCCGAGGACCTTTGGGCTTAGACGAGGTTGATGGGTTATTTTGTCTTATATTGGGAAGCGGGAACGCGGGAGAGGGGAGAGATAGCTGTTTTGGTTACTTCTCACATTGTCTCGGATCTTCACGACATATCAATTATCCAACTAGCCCAGAATATGGAAGGGGACTTGAACGTTAGTACGTGTTGTCTAATTTTGATGCTTAACGGCACAAGAAATTCGTCCTGGTAATCCGTGCTCTCTTAAACTATCAAAAGGGCAGTACACATCTCCCCTTATGCTAGGACCCAGTACCAAAACCTTCACGCTGTATGATGAATCTAGACTAGCATATCGTTTAAATCTGGTATTGGCACAATGTATTTGATATTGGGCATTCATATATCCCCAATGCCATCCATCCCCAATAACGCCAATCAACCCCATTCATCCAATCATAAATTGCGCACAGCAATTTTTCTACGGTCTTCATAAACGCCGCACTACGCATCTAGTAAGGCGACGCAAAAAGTAAAAATAAAAACCACCAGCCGATGGGGTATCGATTCGCATCCGTAACTACCATGGTATCATCCATTACCCCAAAGAAAAGGAACACACGCGCACAAACGGGTTTGGAAATTAAGAAGTCTTCTTAGCACTAAGAGCTTTGTCCTTCTTTCGTCGGTTACCAGCTAACATCCCAACAAAGGCGTTGTCATCGGTATTGTCGCTGTGGAATTTCTCGTGGCCGATAGAGATGACTTTGACATTGTTGCCGAGTCCAACTGCAATGCTGCGGTTACCGAATTTGGTCAGAGGACCGAGATCACTGACGAGAAGGGCAAATCTTTCGTCAAGACCACAGAGGGGGCTTGCGAACCGCTCCCCGCGCGCCGAAAGAGCCCAAACCTCGAAGTGCTCATTATTAGAGATCACATTGGAGACCGCGCGAGGTGGTGGACCTCTACGGCGAACAGCCGCATGCATGTCGATAATTTCAGGGGCAATACAGGCGCCGGATTTCCGAACACCAACTAGATAGCCAGCTGGTAGTGCTTCCCAGGCGCCCGGATCTTCGACTGTGTAAACGCGTTCAGTGGTGTTGATCCAGAGGCAACATGTCTTCGATCCTGGTGTTCCAGAACCCCTGAAGCAGATAGTATCACTCTCGTGTCGAGGTAGATAGCTTTGCATGACCAGATCTCCATTCTCGGCAGAAATGTAAGCAATTGCAAGACTGGAAAGTCCTACAGAGCCACACTGGGGTCTACGGCGAGTGGAGTGGAAACACTTCAGTGTACCTTGTTTGATAGGTCTAGTAACGAAACTGTGGGTAATCTTCTGGGTGGCCATTTCGACAAGATTGACCGAGTTACTGCGAACAGCGAGGAAGGAGCCAATGATCGGCAAAGATACAACCGAGAGAATTTCGTCGTTAGCTTGGTCTCTAATGCCCAAACTTACGGGGGAAACCTCGATTTCTTCCATACCTTCAGAGATCCAACCTGCGGGAAGACGCGTAGCAACATGCACACAACCGCGCCTCGAGACAGTGATGATTCGACTTGGAGGGTCCGAGCTGTTCGCTGTGGATTTCTCGATATGATGCCCAACAGAGACAAGCGGGCTGCGGCAAATCTGAAGTTCTTTGCTGTCCTTGGTACCCACATGGAGTTCGGACATCAACCCATTGTGTCGGACTAACATGAGAGGTCTAATAGCGCTGCCTGTGTCTTCGAATCCAAAGAAGAATCCGACGGGATTGCGACCTTTAATCTCCACCTCCATTGATGGTCCCCAGCATTGTGTCTGAATATTCCAAAAATGGACATTTCCATTTTTAGAGAGCAGAGCCAGCCATTGAGAGTCGATGTCTATGGCCATAGCCAAGACTGGGAAGGGATTGGTTTCGGATCTGGGACTACAAACTAGATGCTGGCGGTTGTTGGGATGATCCCATACACAGATAGTTCTGTCCAGTCCAATAGAGACAATGATACCTTCCTTGGAAGCTGTAAGAAGCATAACATCAAGATGATGGGACTTGGGTAAGGTGGTAATAGATAGCAGGGGCCCGTCTTCGCGTCTCTCATCTTCGCGTTCCTCTTCTGGCAGCTCGTTGCGAAGAAGATAACTCATTAGGAGCCATACTGATACGAGGATGAGAGACATGGTGAGGAATTGCCATCGCAAATGATGATTAACAAAGTCGTAGGCTGCAGGGAGAAATTTCCGCACTCCGAAGCCACTTGGCGTTCTATCAGACCCCTTGAGAACAAATACCAAGGGCTGGTAGACTCGAGCAATGTAACTAGCAGCATGGGGCTTGATGATCGAAATTACCTCATGAGCAGTCTCGGGATGTTGCAGCCTAAGCCAATCTGTCGGGGGTCTCTCTTGATGGATTGTCGCTGAAAGGACCGATGTTAGACTCGGACGAGGCAATTGTGACCTAGTATTTGAAAACGGGAGCAGAGAATACGTCGTATCAAGCCAACCAGCATTCAAGAAGTGCCACTGAGACATGAGTATACTGGTAAGAACTCCAAGAGGAGCGATGAACCGGGGAGCAATTAATTTCTCCGCAACACGCATGGGATTTTCCCAGACAGTCCTCTCCTGCAACGTCGAGGCCAATCGTCCCCCACGACGAGTACTCTCTGCTGTAAGAGAATCACCGAGCTCGGCACGTCGTACATCGACACTCAGCACTGCTGTAAAAAAGGTGAGGAAGTAGAAGAAGTCGAATGTCAGTCCGATCATAACAAAGGTGCAAAATGCTACGCTCTGCGGGTGTACACGGAATGACAAGCCCCAACCAATTAGGAAAACCCCGCCTGAAGACGCACTAACAATATGGCCCACCTGACCTAAAGCTTCGCTCATCCTGAAAACATTGCTACCCTCCGATGGAGTCTTGATCAGAGCTTTAGTGAGAGTGAGTATGTTTTGCACACCCGGAGTTATGATCACGAGCGGATATAGCTCTGATGGGATTCTAGACAGGTCAATCTTCAAAAGTGCGCAGACTGTCCAGGTTGAGAAAACCGAAAATGTCATCTGAACCGCGACAGCTGCTAGAAGACCTAGTCGTGACTTGAGAGCGCGGACGCTCCAGAGGGTCCATGTAATGTATGTTCCTAGGACAAAGTACAGAAGTCTGAATGAGAACCGCTCAAGGTCGGACTCTGGCTCGAAGCGGAACTCGTATAAATTGTCGGTGATCGAACGCCCATCTGACGGGTGGAGCTCGAATTTATCGGAATTTTGAAGTCGGAGGGCAAGCTTCTCAGCGGTTTTCTCCCAATGTCTACCAACAGGCGAGTCGAGTTTGTGTATCAGTGTTATCACTAGCGCATCTGCTGCAACAACTCGATGATCCTCAACTCTTTTTCCGCTGAAGACAAAAGAGGGCCGGAGAGTGACATTCACGGATGTGATTTGTCGGTTGTGCTGATTAATTGTAGTGATGATGTCTGTGTCCTTGCTGATACTGTCTGATGAGCAGGACCAATACTGAAGGGGAGAATGGAAAAACCAGGACGAATTGGTCAGGCCATTGGCGGCATGAAGGGAGTCTCTCATATCTAGAGTGAACTCTGCAGCGGGGTCGTAAGGGACATATTCATCTGAAGTTTTGCGAGGATTAAAGTCGATAGTTGGGCCTAGAAGCTCGTCTTGTATCTCCAACGCACCCAGCAAGACCTTAGGATCGAAAGCTTTCATGTGGTCGCCTACTGAAGGTTAGCAGAGAGCCACTGAAGAGGAACTAGGCTTCGTGCCATGCACCCATATGGATCGCATAACAACATCGGGTGTTGTTGTGGCTCCTCCCAAGAAAACGTCCGCCGAACTCCATACATGTTGTGGTAGATTCGATGCTCCGCTTTTGAAGTTGTTGGTGACTAAGAAGGGAAATGGACAAACGCAGGTCGTAGCTACAGCCACAGAGATCAAGAGTGTGAGAATGGGATGCCGGGCAATGCTACTTCCCCAATGAGTAAAGACTCTTCGGATCGGGTTTTCAGTAGCAAGTATAGGCGGTTCTATCGTCCTAGCAAGTAGGTAATCAGTAAGGTGCTATGCAAGACGCCTTGCCAGAGACATACTTCCGCCAAAAGTACAGAGGAAGCCATATCATGGCTGCTGGGTCCTGGACGAGGTCCGCGGCGCGGAGCGGCCCACAAGAGAAGTATCTTTGTAGAGTTAGTGTCGAATCTCTCGAGGCATCTGCTCTAGAGAGTATGAAATGAACAATAGCCCAGTCGTCAAAAGCGTTTGACCAGCGCGTTGGATTGTGGTTCGCAGATCGAATTCATAATGTTGTGTTGCTGGAGCCGGAATCTGGATTGATCCTCCGAAGTTGCCCTGAGTCAACACGATCTGATGATGATGCCCCGCAGATGGGCAAATGGTATATATGCTAGCGCTAGCGGTGTGGATATTCGCCGGTTTCTCGGGGCTAATATGTGAATGCGTCGGGGGAGTAAATGTAATGAATGTATGTAATGGCGACGAAGTCGACGAGGTTGAGGAAGCGAAGCTCCGGTCTCTGATGTCTTCAGGAATAAGCGACTTTGCTTCGCCGATCCGGGTGGGGCAAGCCTTACAAAGTGACGAAGTTACTGTACGAGGACGAACGGGCAAGAGGACTACTTCGTAAATCGTAACTTCGTAAGGATCAAAATAATATTCCCTCTCTCTCTCTCTCTCTCTCTCTGCTAATCAGTTCCAGCTGTCTTTTAATTCTCTGCTCTTTCTTGTTCAACGTTCTCTCCTTGTTCCCTAGTGTCACTTGTCAAGAAGTATAGAATCAGTAAAAATATATTATATATATATAAAGAGGTTTCAGATTTTGTATGTATAGAGTTTAGTCTACGCCCCTGTATCTCGCCTTGGTTATACCTAGCATTTAAAACTTGACTAGTTGGTTTTATTCTTTACCTCATGGCATGCTCCTCGATATCTGGTTCCAGGGTCCTTGGGCCGTGGAAGTTGTGCAACGAAGACATGCCGTACCACCGCAACAAATGGAGAAAAGGAAATGCACTCTTTGACTTCCATATTTTCGGATTCATAGTCAAATACCAGTTTGCTATTAGGAGAGGTGAGGTAGGCCAATGAAGTGAGATACATTGCAAGTCTTTCAACTCCGGCTGGCAGTTGCTCACATCATCTTCAATATCTTTGTTGTTAGCCCTTATCTTTCACAAGGCAAGAACTCAGAACTCCTACTTGGCAAGCTATTTTTTTGTTCCTCTTTTTACAACATAGTTCTATGTCTACCTACATACCTATACACAAACCTCGTCAAAGACAAAGGTGGGATATCTAATCAGGTGATAGCTTATCTGGAAGCTCCAGTCCCTCCCATTCTAGCTCTGAATTCGTTCCTTGAACTGTGCCTTTTTAAGGGAGGGGAACAGCAGACGCCAGTTTATTTCAACTAATTAATAACGTCCTGAAGAAACCTAAAGTTGCGTGTACGAACAACTTAGGTCACGTGAGCATAATGCTTCAAATATGCGAAGCCTAGAAGCCCCCTTCCCGCCGCTAAAATCATCCCTTAGTATGCTTTCTCTGAATCTAAAAGAGAAAATTACTTATGTACGAGATTTCTGTCGTCGTTCACGTGGTAAAATTAGGCTTTGGAATTCGTATGTCGTCTGCATTTTTCAAGATAACACTAACCCCACGAAATAATAGAACCTTTCGCTTCAGTTCAAAATGTTGTTTCATCGCACTATGTTTACATTCGTGGTCACTTTCCCCTTCTAGTAAATGTGCTCTCTATCTCTAAAAGTATTCCGTCATTTCTAGCGGTATACCTCCCGGCATACCCAAAACTCAATTCGTATTCCTGTCGCTCCGACTCGTTCGTCATAACTCTTTCACATTCATTTTGTCTTCGGATCTTCAATCATGGGTAGTATTCGACCCTCGTTCAGCGGAACATTCCCTTGCGACAATCCTACAACTCCATTCTGGCGAACAGAGTTACATGAGCTGGACGATCACCGGTCCACTGAAGGGCTTCCAGAGTCTGTTGATATTCTCATCATTGGCGCTGGGTATACAGGAATAGCAGCAGCATATCATCTTCTATGTGGGGAGAAGGCAGGCTCGTCTCCCAAGCCTTCAGTTCTTCTCGCTGAAGCCAGAAACGCGTGCAGTGGAGCTACTAGTAGAAATGGTTTATCTCGCTCATCCTTGTGCTCAGCATCTCTATTCCCCTCTTAGACTAATCCGTTATGTAGGCGGTCATCTAAGACCCTCAGTCTACGCCCGTATTCCCAAGTACACCAAACAATTCAGCCTCGAAGCTGCGGTTGAGCTGGCCGATTTCGAATTTGATCACGTGTCAGAGATTGCAGAACTCGTCAAGAAAGAGAAGATTGACTGTGACTTCGTGTTAACGAGATCTTTCGATATCCATACCGACAGAAAAGCTGCCGCTGCTGCCAAAAAGAATTATTTGGAGATGAAGGCATCGGGTATTGCTAAGAGTACTATCGATGACCTGGAATGGACTAATGAAGAGGATGCTGAGAAGGTATCAGGGGTGAAAGGCTGTGTGGGCTGCTTCACGTTCACAGCCGCCTCCCTTTGGCCATATAAACTCATGCTCAGCCTCCTTCAACGCTCCATATCCTCAGGCCTAAACTTTCAATCTCACACCCCCATCACCTCCATCATTCCCTCCAGCTCGAAATGGCTCGCCACCACACCCCGCGGTCCAGTCCTCGCCTCCAAAGTTATCTTCGCCACAAATGGCTACACTGCAGGTCTCCTCCCCGAGTATAGCACCAAGATTGTCCCATCGAAAGGAATTTGCTGTAGAATTGCCACACCCGAGGGTGTCAAAGTGCCCGTCTTGAAGAATACATACGGTCTCCGTCTTCCGAACGGCTCATGTGACTATTTGGTTCAACGTCCGGACGGCAGCATTATAATCGGGGGTGCACGAGCTGACTTCTTCTCTGATCACTCGAACTGGTATGACAATGTCGACGATGCTACCTTGATCGAGCCTGCTAAGCACTCTTTCGACAAGTATATGCAAGTCTATTTCTCAGGCTGGGAAGACACTGGTGCTTATGTCTCCCATATCTGGACTGGGATCATGGGTTATAATAGCGATACATTGCCAAGTGTTGGCCAGGTACCGGGGAAGGAGGGATTGTTCATTGCGGCTGGGTTTGAGGGTCATGGTATGCCATTGATCTATCTAATTTCGAAGGGTATTGCGGAGATGGTGACGGAGGGGAAGAAGTTTGAGGACGTGAGGATACCGAGGATTTTCAAGACGACAAGGGAAAGGTTAGATAGCAAGGTTGATTTGTTGGGCCCGGTGAAGAAAGCTCTAGTTTAGATATCGGATTGGTCAGGTGTTCTCCGATATACTCTAGACAGAGATGGGAAAAGGATGGGTGAAAGGTGCTAAATTTTGGGATTCCTCAAAGGAGACTTGGTCTACTTATAATTCACAGTCATTTCAGCGGAGAAGTTCTGAAATCTAACGGAAGTCGCTGCCGGCACGTGACGTGATTGTGATGTCTGGCCGAGTTCCAGAAGCCGTGTCACAGTTGCTGAGTTGACCATCGTTCAACATCCTCATATCACAGCCTGTCGGGCAACATATCGCAACACCCTCTGCTACTGCTGAACGACGGATGAGAATGGAGGAAGTTTCTACCCTCTGACAGAAAAACGGCTTGACGACCAGCGCAATTTCGAGCCCGTCTTCATGCTCCTATCTGTTTGCGGCACCGACAGCCCTGCACTACAGTATGGCAAGGCTTTCTTCGGGTCAAGAATTAATTTAATACAGCGCCACAATCTTCTCAATTGAAGGTCCAGGCTCCAATTTGTTTCTGCCATTGCTTCCTTTTGGTTCGGAGATTCCAGCATTGTGGTCACAAGCTTCCGACTGCCACTCAGACGGAAGCACAGGGTACCATTGAGAATTCTATATTTAGCTGTAGCTCATCACTACTGTGCCCTTCATTGGCACAGCGGGGAATAATTTATTGTTTTTCGATGGAAAAGGTTAAATGCCATGAGGTGCAAGGTTCCAAGTGGCACATGCATAGATTTCTGAATAGCTTCATTCAGGCTGTATGGGCTGTCCCACCGCCAACCATTTTCAGTCATTTTCAGTTCAGGGGTTCTCGGGGTTCTCAGCCTGATACGTGTTCAGTAACAAGATAAAATCTCTATCGCCATCTATTAGAGGTTCTTTCTTTTTTTCTTCCACTCGATTTCTATGTTTTGAGGTCCTGGAGGGTCGTCGCTTTGAAGCATATAGTCATGATGCTAGGAATTTCCCCCGTACTTGTTCTGTGCTCGTTACTTCTGCCACTATCATCCCAGTCACCTTTCCACGAAAGAAATGGTGGCGATCTCCAGAGACAACCTCGCGCCCTGAATACAGATGAAGGATCAACATTGATTCCAATAACCGCCTTGACCTCGGTCCCCGCGGCTGTGATTCCCCCATTCACGTGGACGTACGACAAAAGAGCCGGAGTCTCATACTCTCCTATAACGGACCTCACATCCGTACCCGCTTCAACGACCACGGTATCAAGAGCATACACAACACGCGCGAAACGAGCCTTCACCTCTCTTCCGATTACGCAGCTTACGCCTATTTCTATATTTTGGGTGGGAAGTACTACGGAAAGATGTTCTACGACTAAACCTTCGCATTCAACGGCTACTACACATACGTCTTCATCTACCTCCACAGCGAAAGGACAAGCAACTACCACCTCCGTGACCACTCCCCTCGCTCTTTAGCTCGCCAGTACCCGATGAACTTCAACATCCACGGCACCCCGAGGTACATCCTCGCCTCCAGTGCTCCCAGCAAATTTCTCACCTTGTACATCAACTGCAGGGCATGCACATCCCCCTTCAAAAAACCTGTTGCTTCGAAAATCCTGGAGTTCTCTAAAACATCGAATTCATCTCAAATATTCAAGAACTGTCAGCTTGAATAGTAGGAATCCTCAATGAGAGTTCTCATGTTGAAGCACATTAGGTTCAAGATTCAGTTCAAAGACAATACGAAAAGACATTCAGCGATAAAAATCTAATTCATTGGCTTCCGAATTGCTTACTCGAAAGAGCTATGCACGCTCCCAGTCATTACCATATCATATCCTCCCAACCTGAATCCCATTCCCCCATTGCAATACCCCTCAATGAAACCCTCTCCCTCCAACCATGAAACCCCTTCCGAACTCCCACCCAAAAGCACTTGATGAAATAGCAAGTCTGCCCCTCACCTTCTACCCGAAGGGAAAGAGAATAAAACTGCACATGCCGATTCTCAAAGATGAATCCAAAGTGGCGGCTCAGATCTCCTCGATCGGCTCCTCGGCATCCCTTTGTAGAAAACAACAGGTCAGTATAACGTAGCAAATAGACCGAGAAGACAGGAGAGATAAACTGAACATACCAGTATTCTTCGCCCTCGACGCTTCGAACAAGCTCTTGAACCTCTTGAGAATCGCCACGGTGCTCGTGAACGTTTCCGTTACTGCTACTGCCATCCTCCATCTCCTCATCTTTGATAGGGATCTCCTCACCATCGCTAACGTCAACGTTCTTAGCATTCTTCTTCTTGGGGGCAGCCTTCTTTGCGATTCCGTTCAACTTCGTGGCCTTGGTGACCTGGCGTGACTTTTGGCGGGGTTGGGTAGCAGTGGTAACTCCACCGAAGTGCTTTTGTTTAAATCTTCGCCAACGGAGCGAAGCAGCGTTGCCAGTGACACCGAGGCTCTCGCCGATCACCTTGAAGTCTGGGTTGGGAACCTGCTTACAGACCTCGAAGAGGATTTCGACCTCTTCGGCGCGGAAAGCAGTGGCTGAAGCTGAAGCTGAAGTCATTTTGAATTTGGTGGGTGGAGTAAGCTGGAGTTATTGTAATTGCTAGAATGCGTGCTTTGTATGTGGAGGTAGGAACACTCTTTATGGGATGTTCTGTTGTGGATGTGGTTGTGGTTGATTGCGGTTGATGTGGTTGATATTGTGGGAGGTGAAGGTGGAAAGGGATGTGGAGGCGAGCAGGGGCTGAAATACAGAAGTGGTAGATTGTTATGGAAAGGGCCTTCGCTTAATTAAATTCACCTGGGTAAATAATCCTCTGGTAATTATTAGCAAGGTAGAATTCCGTGCGAAACTCCAAGTAAAAGAGCTCAACTTTACAGCAAGTCCAGCAAGGCTTGAGGAGATCTAGGGTCATGGTCAAGTAGCGGACAAGCACAGGAACAAAGCATTCGAGTTAGAAACTCAGTTATGTATTTCATGTACGCAAAGAACTGCGAATGCCTAGCTTGGCCATAAAAGATTCCCCAAAGTCTTTCTCCCTAGTGACATCCAGGAAATGGCATGCGCCTCAGCGCCTGGCAGCATTAAATCAAATCTCCCCATAACTTGCCGGATTCAGAAACGCCTATCACGCATGCAATATGAACGCTTTCGAAAACCTCCAGATGAACGCCAGCAGTGAAGCATATGAAGGAGTGTTTTAAACCACGACGCCTTCAATAGCCTCTTCAGCAACGTCGCTAAGCTCGGAGTCGTCAACATCCATGTCCTCATCGTTCTCATCCTTTGAATCGACCTCCTCAGGCTCAACCACAACATCGCTGGTGTTATCATCCTTCTCAAGATCAGTCTTAGTCGCAGCCATCTTCTTAAAATTGGCCTTAGCCTTCTTTTTCGTAACCTTAGCGACGGCCTCAGCGCCAGGCTTCTTGGGTGTGAACGGCTGGCCGCGAGCCTCCATCTTCTTCTTGAGTTGAGACCAGCGCAGGCTATTTATCACCAATATTAGCAGCGGTATCCTCTGATGCTTGTTGGGCTGACTGAAAAATTTATTGACGTGACGGATTGTGGTGGGGTGGAAGGGGAAGGGGAATGTAAACAATCGAAATGAACTTACTGAGCAGCATGCTTGGATGGAGCACCGATAATAATGGTGACCTCATCCCAATCGATATTTGTCATGCGATCACTAGTCATCATCTGGCTAATAAGAGCACAAGCAAGCTTAAGCCTATGGTCGATCTATTAGCAACGAGGTAACATAAAGTGACAAACCATTTTCATAAATACGTCAACTTTGATATAAGGTGAGGATTAACTTACTCATCCGCCGATGTCTTCATCTCCTTGCCAGACTTTCCCTTGACCTCAGCCTTAGTCTCGCCTTTGGTTTTCATCATCATACCGCTACCGCCTTCCTCAGAAGAGTCATTGTCCTTGACGGTTTTGGAGCTCTTGGGTGTCTTCACAGCCGTGGGCATGGTGGCCTTGGTTGGAGTCTTTCGATCCTTAGTATCGGTATCAGGTGCCATTATGAAGTGGTATAAAGTAGCGTTTGAGTGTTTGGGCAGGTGGTTGTGGAATTGGTGGTTGAGAATTCAAAAGATCGAATGTTGTGCTGATGTTGAGTGAAAGGACGTTGACCTTTTCGAGAGGATATCTTTAGCCCCCAAATTAACCGAGAGAATCGAGACAACTAAAAGACCTTAGTGAGAGCTCGTTTCACATGAAATTAACTTGAGAGGTTCTTCTGTTTCTAAAGTAGCTTCGAAGGCGTCATCTAACGAGACTCTTGGGGGCATCTGACTCAACATACAGTACTGCTCCCAAAGGCAGGTGGTGAGCGGCCTTGCGGGATATTATCCTGGTTTTGGAGACATATTATCTACATAAAGTCTACCAAAAGCGCACGCTTTCTATCGTAACCTCGCTGGTTCATCCTCGCCGTCGGCGTATCGCCCCCATAAGCACCCTGCTGTCGCCGACTCACCGAACTACACATCGCTATCATTTACTTTACATGTCTGTACTTCAGGTGATTCATTAGAGTTAGAGATGTTAGAGTAGCAAAGCAAGCAGAGCTGTCCAGTCGTAGTGGATAACCTATAAGAGACTACCTGGGCTGTCTCGCCCGCGAGTTGTAATGAGTCTTATAGCCCTTGCTCAGGTTATTAAATCCATCTTGCCTCTGTACTCGTATTAAGGTTTTTCATATATCTCTATTGCCGGGCTGCCTTCGTCTTAGTTTCTATTTGGGCACAACCTGAAGGCTTCTTTAGTCAAGCTGTAAAAGCAAAGGAGGCCACATTTCCCTTGATTTCGACATAGAAAATTTGCATTTAGCTCAAAAATCATGTGCTATGGTTTCTATCAAGCAATCAAGTTAGCTCCAATGAATCATGGATCAATACCTTGTTATATTTGCTAGAGTCTCCGAAACGTTGTAAATGCCGAATGAAAAGCAAAAGCCAAGTGGGGCTAAAAGTAATGGGAAGGAAATTGATCGAAGAGAGTTGAAAGAAGGGCGAGAATGCCCCCTTGTAGATGCTTCCTGCAATAGGGAGAGGTGAATCGCTATTACAGACCCGTGTATTGCAGCTGAGATATTCATTTATTCCAGCTGAAAGCTTCACAAGTCCTTGAAATTTCAGGATCTTATTAAATGTATTGATGATTAAAAGTTACAGCTCATTAAACAGTCTTCACTAATTTGAAGAAATAGCTCCAGCTTAGAAAATCAAGTTAACCTCAAGTATTCGACAACGAGTAGCACATCTTCTCGGAAATGCTAAAGCTGACATGGTTCATATTTCAGGTTCGAGCAATTAGCGAGGGGACTAGGGCATCAAGAAAGGGTCTTTAAAGCAATAAACGCGTAGAAAGCAGGACCGACAAATTTGCAGCAGGAAACGCAAAATTACGTGGTACAAAAGCGCTGCGCAAGCGAGACACAAGAAGCTGATAGAAGCGCTTTCTCAAACGAAAGATTGACAAATATAAGGTCTGCTATAGATTGTGCGTGTTCTTGTGTATTCCAAAACAACACTTCTCTTCTTTCCTTAACAAAGAAAATTCATACCACTCTGAAATTATACTCGTACATCTCCATTTTTCACCTAACAAAAATAAATGTACCACCTCCTCCACCACGGCCGCCTCTCATTTTCCACCCTATCCCCCTCCTTCAACTCCTTCTCATTCTCCCAATCTCCCACCCTCCCCGTCATCAAATCAATATCCCCAACTCTAACCCACCTCGTGCGCATCACAATCTTATACCCCAAATAACTAACCACAATAATCGGCGCCGCTAAATACACCTCAAAGAAGTTTTCTGTGAGTTCCCTTCTCGTCATACTCGCATAACCCTCCGGCGCGAAACCGATCCAAAATTGCGCGACGAAGACGAGGAAGTTCATAATGAAGCCGAGCCAGGAGCCATAGAGACCGAAGGGTGAGAGGAAAGGGAGGGAGGAGAGTGGGATGGACGAGGCGCGAAGGGCGGCATGGAAACGAATATGGCAAAGGCAGATAGTGAGCCAGGTGAAGATAGCGGAGAGGCCTGAGAGGGCCAGCAGCCAGTTGAAAACTTGGTTTTCGGCGTTGGCGGAGAGGACGGCGCAGTAGGCTATTAGGCCCATGGCGCTGGTGAGGAGGATGGAGACAATGGGACGACCTTTACGGTCGATACTAAGAGGCCAGATCAGTTTTTGCGATGAGAACGAGGGAGGAGAAAGGCCTACTACGCGAGAATTTTAGGCGCTTGACGCTATTCTGCGAGAGCTGCCAGTGTTCGCGAGGACCCGTAGATGGAAGAGTTCCCTACTGACAGAACGGCGAACATGATGATGATATTGAACACAGATGGGAGACCTTTGATGCTTGCGTTCGTTATTGCGAGGACGAAGGGAGAGGCTTTGGCGTCTTCGGAAGTCTGGCCATTGAGGAGGCCAATAAGTGTTAACGAGACAAGATAGAACTGATTTTGAAATCAGTGGCTATTAAAGAAATTTTAGTTTGGGGAAAGCTTACGAATGATGTTCGCCAAAACACCTGCTTGATAGCTCTTGGTAAATTCTTCCTCGGATTCTCAGTCTCTGCTGCGCCCAATCCAACCATTTCCGAGCCACTAAATGCAAATGCCGCAGTCACAAAGACCGAGCATAGACCTTTGAACCTATTATAGAAGGCACCGGGGTCGTGCCAGTATTTGGCACCAATATAATTGTGATTAGGACCTCCGCCGCAATCAAGAATGATTCCGAGTATGATGAAGCCAATAATTGCTATGATTTTGAGAAGCGAGAAGTAGAACTCAAATTCCCCGTAATCTTTGATTCCTAGTAGATTGATACCGATGATTAAAACAAGGAAGATGGTGACCCAAAGAGCAGGCGAAATTGGCGAGTTCCAGTACTGGATGGTAATAGCTGCAGCGACAATCTCTAGCGGCAGGGTAACAATCCATTGGAGGGCATACTAAGTCCCAGTCAACTCTCTTTCCAAGTTATGCCTACATCCGAGAACTCACGTTCCAGCCCATAGCAAAACCCCAAGCGGAGTCGAGAAATCTCGTTGCGAAGGCGCTGAAACTACCGGCAATAGGAAACAAGACACTCATTTCTCCGGGGGGGTAGAGAGTGCAGTACAGCATGAAACTAATAAGGGCGAAGGCAATGAGCAGCGAAGCTGGCCCCCCGGAAGCAAGCGCCTTTCCCGAACCGACGAAAAGTCCAGTTCCTGCTTCCTATTAGAACAGAGCCTCGAGAAAAGAAAAGACGAGAGAGATACGTACCGATAGAGCCTCCAATCGCAATCATCTGCAGATGTCTAGCATGTAATTTTCGTACCAATCTTGTATTGGCCGTGTTCGCAATTGCGCTCTCGACATCATAGCTGGCTTCGTATACATTTTGTAGCTTGAGATCTATGATCTCACCCGTAGTCGTAACTTTCTGGTTTGGATCTCGACGGAAACTGTCTGCCACTCTTGTAAAGATTGAGCGTTTGACTGCTATTGTAGGAACAGTATTTTCTGCTAAGGCGGCGGAGAATGAAACAGGAGATGGGGATTGGTCGTGTAGGTTAACAGCTTTGGGCTCGGCTACGTCACCCATGATGCTTATGGCGTTGTTCGTATGTAATAAAAATAGATTTTGGGTGATTATCAGGTATTAGAGAGGATTAACGGACGAAGGAAAATATTGCGTGTTGTCTGGGATAGAGAAGTACATATAGCCATCAATGGACAGAGAGGCATCTGATCTTCTAGAACATAGTGTTCCCATCCTTTGCCAAACATACTGCAAATTTTTAAGATTTATAACAGCCCACCTTTACAAACTTGAAGATTCCGTGCCTTTGCTTGGTGAGGAAACTTTGGACTTGGGGGCTGTTCATCCGCGATTGTGGGAAGCTCCTCATGCTCCCGCGACTCGAATCTGGAGACTCGAGGGGAGAGAAGAGAGAAGAGAGGTAACATTGACCAATGAGGGACAGCCCCGGAGAAAGCTACGTCGCTCTGCATGGCAATGAGGATTAGAGAGCGGGTTGCAAGGGTAGAAAATTGACAGAAGTATCGTATGACATGAGACAGGCGTGACTTTCGTCGAGTCCCAGGGGAGTACTGAACAAATTGGAGTAATCAAGAGATAAGGAACGCGAAGAGCGAATTTTCTAACAATGGAAACGTTTTCCGGAAGATAGATTCTCGCCGCTGAAAGATTGCGGTGCAAGAGGCAGCTTAAGTTGTCTTGAAGGAACGTGGGGTTGATGACCTTCCGTCACTTGCTTCGATGCCAGCTCGGAAACGACCCTCCATGCATGGCTCATCATTCTTCCAATAAGTGAATTGACTTTAGAGTCTCTTGGTATACTCGATCTTTTATCCTGTTCTTCTTACCACTCGTGGCTTTGCCCCCGTGTATCGGAGTGCTTACCAAATTTGGATATATATCTTAGGAGAATGCCTAGGAGAGCGACTCCCGTTTTCCAAAACTGCTTTTGTTTTCCCAAGAGACGTGTATTTGACACAGATAAGTAGCTGACATCAGTTGTAGGAATCGATATGAAGGTATGAACTAGGCATGCGCCGAACGAAGCTGCTAGCTCCCAACTCTCCAAATCGTGTGTACTGGCTTCTCGCTGTGATACTAAACCATTCGATGGACGTTATAAAATGGGGTCTGAATTGCTGCTGACTGAAACCAGAATATATCGGTCGCCCAAAACTCCAAACACCAGCCCCATTTAACAACCTTTTATGTAACCCAGATGTAGCTCAAGTCTTAGTACTGATAGCACCCCCGTTTGCCTTCCACTTGGCCACCCGCTTCTGGATGTCGTTCGCAGTTTGTTGCATAGGATTGATCTTTATATCCCTAGCCATCTTGCCGTAATCCTCACCATACCTTCTCACCAATCTTTCAATCCACTCCCTCTCCCTCTCACTCTGAGTCCTCTCCTTCTTCTCGGCCACATTAGCTGCCTGCTCCTCCAATTGCCTCACAATTTGGTTCTTCGCTTTCCCACCATCAAAGCCCTCGAATTTCTCTCCATCGTCCTCCATTTCCTCGCCTTCAGAATCGGAGTTCAATAGGTCATTCAATGGATTGGATCTCTTGTGTGTATGAATGACCCGTAGGATCTTCCCGGTCTCGGGATCGCGCTCGACTTTGGCTTCGGTGGGCTTGATGGCCTTGGGGATGGCATTAGAGATTGCGAGCTTGCTGGTAGTGGAGGATTTTGATTCCGAGCCTGGGCGCAGCTTCTCGATACCGCCAGTTGCGGAGTTGAGACGGGATGTGAGACCAAGGCGGCGGTAGTTTTGGGTGAGGGTTTCATTTTGGTTCCTATTGAGACATATTAGCGCAGCATAACAAAGCTAGAAGACGAGACTATATGGCAGATTTGCGGGAGGTGGGGAGGTACCAGTTCGCAGCAACGATGGCATTGCCCAAAGGATTGACCTTCTTGGACTTCGGCTTCATCTTGATCTTCGCAATCGAAGATCTCCTCTTTTTTTTCTGGAGTTCGCGGCCCATGATTGCGACTCCGGAATGTTGACTTGTGTTTGGTTGGTGATGGTGGTCTCGAATATGGCCTTTTCGCAAATCTATTTTTTCCCTAAGCACAGATAAGAATTCCAAGCGGAGCTCAATAGCCTTATCATCACGTGCATACTCGCGTCGCTCCGAGTCATGTGACAGTATCCTAACACGTGCAAGTGAGGTTGCTCTTGAAATGAGACATTTCTTGTCAACCTCACCCTCCTTCACCAGATTCCTACCGGTATCACACTCTTCACACACCTACGCTTTCATAGTAGCTTGACCATCTGGATTCTCCGATGTCACAACTCAATTGGACGCAACGTCTTCGCAAGCTCCTACTGTAGCTCGCGCCAGTCGCCCTGCCAGCTGCTAACTGGAGGTAGATGATAGAGATCAAGCACCCTTCACACCCAAGATGGCCCCTCTCGTCATCACCAAGTCACTACCTTTTTCTTGAGGAGATGCATGCAGGATATATATTAACTACATCAGCATCTGCCCGTCGAGACCCCATGAGACTCTCTAACAACGGCCATGTGTCGAGATTGGAATCAGGTGCAGGCGCCTCTCCGCAAAACGACGCCATCCAAATGCTCTCCAACAACCCAAATCGCCGCGTGGATACTGTATCAGAACAGAATCGATATGACCATTGGCAAAAAAGGAGACATCAGACATGAGGCACAGGTGAGCTCTTCTCAAGAGGATCGCCAGATACGCGACCGTGCACGTAGAGGTAACGTTCCATTACCTATCGAGATACTTACTGTACAGTACTGTATTGCTGGCTCAACTGAATCGCACCAATGCGCCACAAAGACTCGCTGATCGCACAAGAGAACATGGAAGCCCGTGATCTCGAGACTGAGTGGTCAGTAGGCCAACGGTTCCACTACTTGGGCGTCTGCGGAAATGCGCTTCAGGCGATATCTGTCGAATAGAAAGCGGCGGTGAAGCCGCTACAGTACATTTCGACGTCTCGAGTCGGGGGCGGCAGAACCATACCTTTGATCCTTCGATATTTCAGGTGGCCCCTTGCGACTCACTAGACTGCCATGAGCCAATACACTCGCCAGGCAACATATCCCAAGCCTCACTATCTTCCATCTAACCCCGGGTTGATATTCGGTTGCTGTTCAGTCATCTTCTTGCCGAACTTGATATTAAAGGAACTCGGACGAGTCAGGCTAGTGACTACTAAGGTCAGAACCAAAAATACGCGATCTGAACTGAACGGAGGTCGGAGAGCCCTCCAAACTAGGTGTAGCCTCTTGGTAATCGAGGGGAAAGTTTGAAGGCCAGAACGTTTAGACTTTGTCATCGAAAATAGCTCCCCCGCAGCGCATGCTAGCCGTACCGTACCAAATCTCGGCATCTGAGCCGTTCATCTGAGAACTCTGGCTCTGTAATGGCCGAATAACACAGAAGCCAAAGGTGAGAGATGAGAAGTCCCCTCCAAATTGTGGTCTTGTGTCGTCCCCTGAGCTTGTGTCTTCAGACCCCTCTCCTAGGAATCTCCTAGGAGAAAGTGAGATGAAGATGGCATCGCGATGGCTCAAAACCCAGCGAAAGCGTCGAAACTGAAATGATGCCAACGAACGAAGCGTTTACGTGATGAGTGATGGATGGCCACAGAAAGATTACTCGAGGATTGCCAGAACAAGGTTCGAAGGTTACGTGACAGCCGATGTCACAAATTCAGGGGGCATGAGGGGTTATCATCGATGATTGGAAAGAGGAGGGAGGAGTACCTCGTCGTCCGGGAACAAGGTTGCACGACAGGCTGAGAGGCAAGTGAGGGATAATGGATCTGTGTCGTTCTTTTGGCTTCGCTGTGGCTTGGGAAACCTTCTCTGCAGCTTCTAATCCTTCTAGTGGCAGTTTAGTGCACAATAAACATCCACACCGAGATGGCGCTCCGTCATCCTCGTTCCGACAAGGGAGATGCTGGCTCACGCTGGCTGAAAGACGGATGAGCAAAGACGACTGATTGGTTGCGCGCAGGAAAGTGGTCTGAATAGTTACATACTGTACAGTAGTAGCCGTCTCTGGAAAGCGCTCATCACCCCCTTTTGAGGGATCACACAGATCCGAGTTCGTTCTCAGATGCACATGCATGCACATGTAGCGGTAGCAAGATGTGATATTCTAGGATCTCGGGACGACAGGCGACTTTCCATGGAATCACCAGCTTGCTTCTCGAAGGAGGGTCCCTCACGAACATTAATGCTTGCCTGGAACTAGTATCAAAGCTTTCCAGCCAGCCTCGCGCTGGGCAGAGATACTTGCAGTCCATGAATACTGTATCCAAACGGTCTTTAGTGTCAAAAACGCCTTGAATACTAAAGATGTCTCAAATGTTAAAGCCGCCAGGCGTAATCACGATTTCGTCGAATCTTTCTCTGTCTCTGATTCCCCCACCTAAGCCTGGATTCCCAAGTTGGTTACAACACTGTACAGTACCGGACTTTTTTCACTATCAGTTACAAGCATGCCGGCCATCCTTTCTCGCCTTCGAACGACCATCTCGACCGTGCTTTAGCTTTTCCTTTTCCTTCTTATCAGAACACGATCTCACTTATTGTCCGGTATCTGGCCGTGAGTTAAAATATACTCCGTAAATTGAAATCTTTTGGGGGTCCATCGAATAGAATCCAAAATGCGCGAATTAAAACTGGAACCCCCGCAGGGGAGGAAAGGGGAACCTTGAGGCTTGAGGCTTAGTGAGAGACACAGCAAGAACACCGAGGTCCAAGCCTCAGCCTTGAAGCTTTATGTCATGTCATGTCATCTCATCCGGAACGCAGGTCTGGAAATGGGAAAATGGAAGCAATGACTCCTGTACAGTACGACTGTACGAGGTGTTCAGATGGAGCTCCTCAGATGGCGGATGGATGGATGGATGTATGGAGGTACAACCTAACCCAAGAGCCGCACTTCTTTGCTGGCGGTTCGCAACTCTGGTTAGGAACAGTATTCTACTGACATCAGGATGGGAGACTACTTCGTACAAACAAACAGGAGAACTATTAATGCCCGTCATGGAATGAATTGAATTCAGAATTAGCATCAAGCACACAAGCTACCAGTACTCAAGCAAGCAAGCATCATGGCTTTTGCCCCTCTCTCCTACCTTTGCGACCTCACGATCCACCAATGCCACCACCACTCACAACTCACCCGTCACGGCGACTCGAGTCTTTGACGTGCATCTGGCTGCACTCTCCTCTCCTCTCCTCGACACTGCTGTGCTCACCTGCATGAGCTCTCTCCCCTCTCTCTCTCTCTCTCTTTCTCTCTCTTCCCCCCTCTCTCTTTCACACTCTCTTCTTTACACACTCTCCCCCTCTCCCCTTCTATCTCTCATCCTCCCTCTCTCTCTTCCCCCTCTTATCTCCGAGTAATATTGCTTATCGATGTTCCCAACTCTCCTCCGCCATCCACCCTGTGCCTTGAATCGACATGGTCAAGTCGGAAGTCCATTGCGCATCACTCATCACCCACCCAACGCTTATAGCGAAGCCATGGGCTGCAACCCTGTCATTTCTCCTACATCCTCGTCATTACTCTTCTCATTTATAGCCCACCAAAGCGGGAAGGGTGCAGGCAAATGCAGATGCAGATGCAGACGCAGAAGCGTAGAATAAATCGTAAATATTAACCCCACGTTGTCCTCCTTTCCACTCCTTTACTCTCCTCCGCAAAACGACCTTGAGGTTCGAGACAAATGGCGAGAGGCGTGCGGCGGGATCCGTGAGGCGTAGAAGGGAGTAGATTTGTTCCTTTCTTTCCTCCAAGAAACGCCATCAAAACGGCCTGGCGAATTCAAGCATTGCACGGCATTGCCGCGGGAGCCACTATCTGCACCTACGTTTTACGAGGGTTGCCTCCCCTCCCCACCGTCATCGCCGTCAATGGCTGTAAATACGCCTGTGGCTTTCACGTCCCGGGCTGTTAGTACTAGTAACTACTATCCAGCATACAGTACTTCGTACGTAGGTACTGTACTGTACCTGCTGGGACTTGGGCAGGCAGGAGCTGGCTGAGTGGCTCATCTCCGTTGGTGCAGCTTTCTAAACACCACTAATGGACAATTATTGCCGTCGAGGCTGGTTCGCTGAAGGCCAGGTTACAGCTACAGTAGCTGCTTGCGCCTTGAGGGTCAAGGGACGAGGCATTATGGAATGGTGCGAAGGGCAGCACGGGCAGCACAGTACAGTCCAGTCCAGTTCAGTCCAGTACCAAGTATTCTCCGTACCTGTTCAGTGCTTAATATTACCTCTGCTGCCGACCTGGATTGGTTGGTTGAGATTTGATTCTATTGATGATCTGGGAATCCAAAACATCTTCCACTCCACAGAGAACCTTTGAACACTTCCTAGTTGAGAGAGAAAGCGCACTCCCTTGAATGATAGATATTGAAAGGAGCTCGTAGGTACTGTAGGTTGGGTTGGTTATCTGGAGGGGATAATACTGTACAGTACCCGCTGAGCCAACCCAGGTACAGCAACCAGGGCCAGCACTAATCGACAATTAGCGCTGGCGAAAGATTGTAACTGTGCTCCGTACCAGCGATGAGGTTACTGGACAGCATCCAAGCAGTTGTCGCACTGGCAGACTGGCAGACCGGCAGGTTTGGCACTTTCACATGGTAGCTAAGCCGATTCAAACCAGTATGCAGACCGCAGAACGCAGACTGCAGCAGACGACGTCGGGCTCGGTGATCATTTGTGCGATGCTAGGACGAATGGAGAGAGCTACAGTTGTATTTCAAGCTTGTTTCGATGAGAGAGAACTCCGCACCAGCGATCAAATCAAGCCTCAGTGCAGTGTGCTACTGTACAGTACTGTACTTACAATAACAGTGCCTGGCTGTCGGAACATCTTCAAGAAGGGTAACCCTTGATCATGGCTTGTGCTCCAAGAGGGTCGACCCGGTATTGCGTGCTGCGAGACATCTAATCCTTCCCTCGGGATGATTTTGATACAGAACTGGAAGTGGAAGTGGCGCAGGGAGCGAGTGAAGCAGAAGAGTTAGACGTGTACTGGTAAGTTGAAGAGGGGCGAGGGGCGAGGGGAGAGGGGAGAGGGGAGAGGGGAGAATAGTGACAGGAGAGAATAGATTCAAGAGGGGAGAATACAGAGATAGGGAGAGGGTCAGCAGAAGCAGAGAAGCCTCCGAGACGCAGCCACGTCTGTATGGAAGAATGCAGTGTGCTTCTACTGCAGCTTCCATGATCTCTCATGCAGGAAAGGAGGGAAAAGACAAGAAGAAACCTCACCAATTACAGTATTGAGCCAGCTGGTCTCACTCACTCAGGGGGAGGGGTGGCTGCGGCGGTGGCACTGGCAGTCGAGCATATCCTCGGTTCCCAGGACCAAGACGTTATGAGTTACTTCGGAACGTTAGGACCTTTTGGTTAACAACTAGCACCAGACTCCAACAATTGCCATTGCCTCTTGGTTAACGACTAGCAACACCTTGGAGTCCACTCAACATTGCTATTGCTATTGCCATTGCCATTGCCCCATGATAATACAATGCAGCCCAGAAGAGCAGTACGGAGGTACAGTACATACGAAAGCACAGTACAGTACTGTACTGTATGATTACAGGATTGCCCACACCCCCCTCTACTCACACCCCCTGCCCGCCAACCTTGTATTTTCGTACAGGAAAGCCGCTCGCTGTGCTGATCTCCACAGACCATGGCCATGGTTGGAATCTCTGGATTTATGTGGATGTTCTCCGTCCAGGACTTGTAAAGGCACCGCACCGCACCGCACCCAGCTCCTCTGCATACTTGCGCAGCAGCGGCAGCAACAGCTACTTGGAGATGCAGCCCCGGCTCCATTCCAGTTCCCTGGCCGCTGCGACCTGTACTCTACTGTACTGTACTGTACTGTACTCGACTCGACTGTACTTACGGTACGAAGACGAAAGGTACTAAGTGTATGTTGTATGTACTATGGGCTGCCTCCTCATAACTGATTCCAACACCCACCCTTTCTACAAACCGGATCCAGACGTTTGCCCCACGAGTGCTTCCCTCATCTGGCCTTTGCCCAAATCAGTCTGCTCGTACTTACACATAGATTGCGCCCTGCTTCAAATGTGCTCCATATTT
The DNA here is from genome assembly GCA_037952635.1 of Bryoglossum gracile. Taxonomy (NCBI): domain Eukaryota; kingdom Fungi; phylum Ascomycota; class Leotiomycetes; order Helotiales; family Bryoglossaceae; genus Bryoglossum; species Bryoglossum gracile. The sequence goes on along the minus strand of JAPZPB010000264.1, from coordinate 11,246 downwards.
CGACCTTGAGCTTCATCACCGACCGACCTACCTACCAACCTTCCAACCTACCAACCCACCGACCTACCTCACTCCCTCACTACCTCACTACCTAATTACCTCACTGCCTAACTACCTACTTACCGACCTACATATCTCCCTACTCTATTCATCTCGCCCTTCCAACTTCTCTTCTCATCATGACACTCCCAGTCGCATGTCCTCCTTCCTCCTGTGCCTCTGACCCGCCGACGGCACCACAACGCAAGCGACGTCGACGAGCGCCAGCTAGCGGTGCTGCGGACGATTGCTTCACCTGCAACAAGAGAAATATCAAATGCGACCGCCGACGACCATATTGCTCACAGTGCTTGGAAATAGGGAAAGAATGCTCAGGATACAAGACTCAATTGACGTGGGGCGTGGGTGTCGCGAGTCGAGGAAAGCTTCGAGGGCTGTCATTACCGGTTGCGAGATCAGCTCCAGTACCAAGAAGTCCCCCTCTGGATCGACAGCGAGCTTCTCCGAGAATTTCAAGATCTCATGAGAGTATCGAGGACGGCATCAAAATCAAGCCCGAATCTATGGCCCGGATTCCTGCAAATCCATTTACGACTTATGATTTCGTCAATATGGCCCCTCATGGAGTTGCTCCCCCTCCAATGCAGATGCCGGACTGGAACATGTCTGTTTCTCACGACTATCCTGTTCAACAGGATTACCATAGAGAAGCCATGAACCACCAAAGACAGCTGCCCCAATTGCATCGTCTTCATACTTTGAGTATTGGCAGAGCAGATGGCCTTGGGCTTTCGAGCTCCATCGACTCTCTCAGCGCCTATGCCGAGAGCGACTACGCATCTCCCATTAGTCAATCTTTCCCCGACGAGCCATATATGAGCAGTCCTATACCAATGTACAGCAGCTACTCTTCCCGGAATTCCACAGCCGACAGTCCAGTGCCTGGCGGTATGTTGGATTCGCGTGGACCTACCTCATGTCCGGAGCAGTTCTATGCTCACTCGGAAATGAGCTCCAGCATCAGTTCCCATCAGAATCTTTACGATATTGCTGAGAATCGTCAACAGCAGCCTTCTCCAGCGGCGAATGACATTTTCTATGATGATGAGCTGCTCGGTAAGTGCATGCACAGTTCAGGCTATCCACCTACGTCCACTAATGCATTACAGGGAGCCATCGTAATAACAACGACATGGAAGTATATGCTACGAGTGCCCGGTCAAGCCATTTCGGCTGGACTTCAGTCAACGATGATGATGCTGCTTCCCAGGCCGCTTCGGAAACGGACAACTACCACATGCCAAGCCAAGAGTTCATGTCATCATCCTCCTTCACTGCTGAGATGTCTCCCCGAGTCTCGTTCTTCCTGGACTACTATGAGAAGATAATTTGCCCATCTGTGGTCGTCATGGACAGTCCCAGCAATCCATATAGAGAACATATTCTCAGTCTAGCTTCCTTGAGCCGAAGTTTACAGCACGCCATTTGCGCTCTTGCCGCGTGCAATCTTCGGATGAAAAGAAAACAATCCCTGGGTCAAGATCACTGGCGACAACCTCTCGAGCTGGAATTGCAGGATCGTATAAATGGAGGTTCAACTCGTCCCACTCCCATCCGGAGATCTTCCAACCTTCCCAGCTCACCCGAGGCTCAACCGCAAGACTCTTCCCTTCAAGAAGAGTACCAACACAGGTCACTCGCGGTATCTCTCCTCAACCAACAACTAAGTGACCCCTCCAAGGCCCGTCATGACTGTGTCTTGGCGACTTTGTTCATTCTTTGCCATTACCGAATGTGTGAATCTGGTATCGCACAATTTCGAACTCAATTTGCCGGTGTGAAGAAGATCCTCGGTATGCGTGACTCCGGCATGGAAACCGGAAATTGGGGATGGATGGAGACCCTCTTCACTTACTTTGATGGCATCGCAGCCAGCATCAATGACCGAGAAGCCCAACTCCATGGCGGCTATCTGGAAATGATTGCCTCCCCCTCCAACCCCACCCATGCTCTTGAAAACATTGCTGGTTGTGACTCCATTCTCTTCAAGACAATTGGCAAACTCGGGCGTCTCAACCTTCTCTCCCAACACCGCCCTGTCCTGGACGACCACGCTGTTCCCCAACACATCCGTCGTCCTGCTCCTCCACCACGCCCTACCCCCGGACTTGCCGGCCAAGCCCTCGTCGACTTCTACAGCCTCCATGCTCACAACTTTGACGGCAATGGGTTCGCCTCGACCATCGACGATGACGCTGCCTTCCCGCTCCTCACCTCCGCCACCTCCCACGACGACCTCAGAACCACTTTCTGGGCTGAATGGAAGGCCGCCCGTGTTGCGCTGCAAGAATGGGAATTCGATCCCACGCGCCTGGTCGCTACTCTCCCCTCTACCCCAACTCCCACCCAACTCCGAGACTTCGGGTACATCTCCGAGGCCTTCCGCTACTCTGCCCTACTCTACACCGAGCGTCTCGCCTCCCCCTCCCTCCCCTCCTCGCACCTCAATTTCCAGAACCTAGTCTCCCAAGTTCTCTTCTACGTCACAAGCTTGGAACCCGGATCCGGAGCTGAGAAATTCTTGTTATGGCCTTTGTTTATTAGTGGAAGCGAGTGCGTGAATGAGTTGCAGCAGGGTATTGTGAGAGGGAAGTGTCGGGAGATCATGGGACGGAGTGGATATTTGAATAATCTGGCAGGGTTGGAGGTTTTGGAGAAAGTGTGGAGGGAGAGAGAGGAGAAGGGAAGCCAGAACGAGAGGAGAGATGGGTTTGCAGGCCCTTTCAGCTGGACGCGATTTATGGACGGAGTGGAAGGGGAGTGGATTATGGTGTGATGAGCGATGATACGTGTAATGATGCCGACGTTTACGTTCATGTTTCTTAGTATTTAGGTGGGATGAGGATGGGAATGGGGATGGGATTATAGGTCAGATGGAAAATGTGTGATGACTGGGCTAGAGGAAAAGGCAGCATTGGGAGAGGCACATGTGGAATGGGGTCATGAAAATATCTGGTTTGGATATAATGGTCTGGGATTGGTATCAATGGTTTGGAATGGCGCTCACTGGCTGTTGGGACGGACAGGATTTATCTGGATGAGGTTTGGTAATGCGTAATGGTAAATTAAGCATGCTGCTCGCCCCACATATCATAGCTCTCTATATATACGACATATATGATACATGAGTGTTCACTTAGGAATATGATTTGGTTTACATACCACCCCACCATTGCTCTGGCTTCATTTCCTCCTGTCTTAGTCACTCGATCTTACGAGAAAGCAAAAGGTTCCCATGCATCCGTTTCCACATCCAAATTCCATTCTCGAACAAGTCTACAGGAACTTACCATATTATGCTCAAGTGACATAACACCATAAAGAGGCTCTAGACGCGTCGTTAAAGGTGCTAAGTGGCTTCGACAAAGCGCATATTAACCGAGCGGGAAAAAGGGGGAGGGGTCACTAGCAACTTTTCAAAAATCCCAAATCTGCGCAACTGGCTCGCTGTGCTAAGACTCAAGATTGTTCCCGAGATATCATATACTAGGCTGGTTGTGTAAAGAGATGTATTGGAATTTAATAATTTAATAATTTACATTTAATATAACGAACGACAAATAAGCCCCGTCGTCCATTCGAGCCCAAAGATCGTTCAGGGTTTGGTCACTATGGTCTAACGGTCGGTATTCGACTTGTGATTGAAGTAACGGCTACGTTTCACTTAGTGGTGTTTTCTCAAGTACTTTGCAAATCCGTTATAATCATGGCTTTAGGGCTTGATCCAAGGTGTCATATTAAAGGGATAAACTCTAGGTATAAAAATGTCCCTTTACCGCTCAGAAACCCACTTTGAGCTAGCTACTGGATCAAGCGCCACAGCCAATAGGAAGAGTGTCTTGATTCCCTGTCACAAATACCTGACAGTAATAGTCCACTGTGTATCTACTATATAGTGGACTTCCGTTTCGAACGAGGCTCGAAGCAATGGGCGAGTTAGGGAAGGTTTAAATGCCTCTAATGTTCCTAGTTTAAATTCTAGGAGCTTTTGTATTCTAGGTAAAGAGAATACCATTACTCCCCGATTTTGGTCTAGAATCCATATTTTCAAGTGAAACGTGCCCCTTTAAGCAAAGGATAAAATGAGCGGGGTAATTCTTGTTGTTTGAGGCATCTTGGACTCCGTCGATTTAAAGCAAAATAAAATTTTCAAAGTCTGAGTAAACCTTGTACGTTCATTAGTTTTGTTTAGTCGCATTAAATACAACAGCAAATTCAAATTCTCCAGCAGCAAAAAGTTCACATTAGATTCTTGCTATAGAGCCAACAACAAGTAGCCTATCCTAACAATATCAACCTTCTATCTCAGATTTCCACAACTTGGGACTCTCCACAGCCAGCCCCTGTAACGATCACTTCTATTTTCCAAATCTTGTTACTTTCGAAGGAATTCTCCTTGTCTGTCTTCTTACTTGAAAATCAGTTTGCTACTTCCGCAGAGTGGGCACCGATTCACCTCTCTAACGTACTTAAGCAATTTACTTTTCTGATTCACTCCTGTAATTGAATGCTCCAGTTTCAAGCATTAGCCCCTCCTCGTATATAACCTCGTTCCGTCTTTATTACAAGATCCAGAATAGGAGATATGTCTAGAACGATACTTGTAAAGTTACAGTTAGAAATGTACCTACACCCAAGGTGAAGGAAACTGTGTTTGTAAATGTATTTGATAGTGGAGGAAATGAAGCAAAAGTGACAAAATGACAACACTATAATTGAACTACTGCTATCACTCTATCAGACGAAACTCCCTCTGCCGAGTCTCTATTTTCCTTTTGCTATTTCCTTATTTCTATCTTCCTAGTTCTTCTAAGCATTTCTCATGTATCAAGGGGTGGCACATAAAAGCAGTATTGGCAACAAAAGCATGAAGATGCCGAGCAGGAAAAACGCGCCCACCCATGACTTGGTATCACTGGTCCTGACACTATGGCCGGGCAAGACGTGGGTAACCGAGTATTATATAGTTGAAATCGATGGCCTGTGCGAGGATGGGGGAGGAGTGAATTAGGATGAATTGAGTGAATCAGGGTGAGAGAGCTATCTGTGAAGCTGCGTGGATTTCTGTTCAGAGCCCCTCCCCAGTCCACCTATACATTAACTACCAAGTACCTATTCACCAATTCCCCAGTTCTTCAATTCACTAACTACCTCTTCTTCCCCCAACACAGCAGCCCCTGTAGGATCATTTACTAGTCATAAATATACCCAAAGAATCCACACATAATACCTCAATAAATTATCTCACTACCCCCTTTTCCCACCAACCGTAAACCTCAAAGCACAGCTCAGAAATCCCCAGTCTTACATCCAACCCCATCTACCGTCTTCCCCAGTGCCCAAAGCCCGAAACCTCCGCCACTTCTCATTTACCTCGTCAACACTTGCCATCCAGCCCCCCTATGCAACACCCCCCACCCCCCACCCCCCGCCTCCCAACCCTCTGAGTAGTCTATCTCAGGCATCTCTCGCAACAACCCTTAACATCGCTTGAATCTTGACGAGGCGCCTTTTCGTCGCAGCATCAAATACCCTCCCCATCCTTCAAATCCGGAGTAATCTCATGTTCTGCGCTCGCGATTAAAAGGAGAGAGTGAACCGAAAATGCTGTTGGTATAAGGTAACGAGAAAAGGGAGCTAGAGCGAAAGGAGAAATTGGGCAAGTGGGGAAGGAGCCAGGGCGGACGGAGTTGGGTGATGGCAACATATCGCCAAAAGTTCGAGAGCCTTGAACAAAACTGGATCACGAGTAAATCAAGGAAAAGGTGAGAATAAGATGTTGAGCTTTTGGACAAGAAAATTGACTTGGACGAAGGCAAGAGCGGATTCATAGACGCAGCGTCGTTGAATTTATCGAGTCGTAGATCATGGCTCATGTCTCATATCTCATCTCGTATTTCTCAAACCCTTCTCATCCCAAGCCGTCTCTCTAAACGCTTCAAAAACCTACAAAAGGTTTCCCATATTAACATGCACCGCCTTCGTCTGCGTATATCCAGCCAGCCCTGCCTCACCCAACTCCCTCCCAATCCCACTCTGCTTGACACCCCCAAATGGAATCCTATAATCCGAATCGTTACTTGAATTAATCCACACCATACCTGCCTCGATCCTCCTCGCCACTCTATGCGCCCTCGTGATATCCTTTGTGAACACCGCGCTACCCAGGCCATAAGTAGTGTCATTCGCCATCTCAAGTGCTTCTTCTTCAGTCTTGAAGCTGGCGATGACGACGAAGGGACCGAAGACTTCTTCTTTGAAGATTCTCATGCTGGGCGTGACGCCCGTGAAGACAGTAGGGGTGATGAAGAAGCCTTTGCTAGAGGGAGTGCCTTTGGTGAAGGCTTCGCCGCCGGAGACGAGCGTGGCGCCTTCATCTTTGCCCGCTCTGATGTAGCCTAATACGCGTTCATACTGGACTTTGGTGACTTGGGGGCCTTGGAAGGTGGTTTCGGCGAAAGGGTCACCGACTACGGAAACTTCTTGAACTTGCTTCTTGAAGGCAGTGACGAAGTTCTCGTAGACGGTTTCTTGGACGAGGATACGTGAGGTAGCAGTACAGATTTGGCCTTGGTTGGACATGATGCCTACAGAATTTTAGCACACTACATAACGAGAGAGGTTCAGGAGGAAGCTTACCGACGTGAGACCACTTGACAGCCTGATCCATATCAGCATCCTCAAAAACCAACAAAGGGGACTTTCCACCAGTCTCCAAAGTAATGTTCTTCATGTTTATAGAGGCCATCTTCATGATCTCCTTCCCAGTTCCAGTGCTTCCAGTAAACGCAACCTTGTCAATACCCAAATGTGTCGCAATGGCTGCTCCAGCCTCTCTGCCGTACCCATTGAGAATATTGACAACTCCAGGTGGGAAGCCGGCTTCCTTGATCAGGTTCGCCAGGTATAGAATACTCAACGGGGTTTGCTCGGCCGCCTTCATCACAACTGTATTACCACAAGCCAGCGCAGGACCCAATTTCCAAGCAGCCATAGCCAGAGGATAGTTCCACGGAATGATCTGGCCGCAGACCCCGACCGGCTCTTTAATCGTGTATGCAAGCTTGGCTGGCCCGGTGTCAATGACCTGGCCGTGGATCTTATCTGCGTATCCACCGTAGTATCTCAGAACGCCTGCTACTTCGGCAACGTCGCCAAGGGAGTCAGCGTAGACTTTGCCATTGTCCCAGGTCTCGATTGTGGCAAGTGTGTCTGCGTGCTTGGCTACAATGTCGGAGAGGAGGATCATCATGTTGCCGCGCTCGGTGGGGGAGATGTCTCGCCATGAGGGGTCCTTGAAAGCCTTGCGGGCGGCGGCCACAGCTGTGTCGACATCAGAAGGAGTGGCGGCGTAGACGGAGGCAATTTCGGATTCGTCTCTGGGATTAATTAGACTTGGAGTAAGATATGGTGGATGTAGGGAAGGATGGGGATGTACAAACGTGGGGTTGATCGAGGTAATTCTTTTTCCATCACTGCTCTTCACCCACTCATTGTTGATGAAGAGACCAGTTGGCTGGGTATATTTCCTGCCATTGGGAGCTGTGAGCTCAATTGAAAGGTCTGACATATTGTAAGCGGTACTGCTGAAGGCTCTATGGTGTAATGTCTTAGGTCTGACTGTAACTGGAGACGAGCTTCTTCGCCTTGGAAGTTGTGATGCTGAGATTGCTGGGGAGGGAGAAGTGAAATTGAAGATCTGGCGCAATGCTACTCTGCGGAGCTGAGTTGGTAATGTAAGAAAAGAGCACATCGGAAAAGAAGAGGGGAGATTGAGGCTGCCTTTATGACCTGCAGCTCTCCTCAAGAGTGGTGGCAAGCGGGGGCGATTATGCTTGGGTTCTATGATCGAGACAAGTACCGTGTGAGTTTATTGAACTTGGACGTCTGAATAGAAATTGATATAAGTTTTTGTGCTTCCGTTGAAATGGAAGGCACTTACTCGGAAGGTACAATGGGTACCCGTTTATAAGGGCCGAGGGCCCCATAGCTAGAATAATAATACCATCCCTCCTACACACCAAGAATTGCACGTACATTTCTTCCGTTCCCTTCGAAGAGAGCGTTTTCCTGTCAAGCCGGTGTCCTATTAGTGATGATGTATTTATTAGTGTGCATGTCGGCGCTGGATATAACTGCCTATTCGGAGCAAGTGCTCCCGCCTGGGATCTTTGTGGAGTGTTGCACATGGAATTTAGAAGAGTTGAAGAGGAAATTTGAAGTTATCATGACAAACTTGATAGCAGGTGCTATCTGGAAGGCGAGTGTCAGGAGAAGGTTGAGAGGTTTCCGAGTGAGTGATTACAATTGCCGAAGCTCTTGCTTGAAGCTCTTGAAGCTCTTGAAGCTCATACAATCCCCAACTGGAGCTCCCAGCTACCCCGCTCACTTGGATATCAAAATGGATACAGGTGCAGGAAAGCATGACAATGTCAAGAATGGGATGGGATAAAGAGCGTCCTCAATCTCGCAAATGCGTATTCCGGTTTTTGCCAATGCAAAGTGCCTCCCAATATATCTTCCCAAAACACCCAGCGCGCAAGCAAGTAAGTAGAATACACTTTCCCTCCTACAATACATTCTGATCTTTTATGTATACCAATCCCAATATCTCTTTGATACAAGTCCCAACCTATTCACACCATTTCTGCCCTGCTTATCCTGTCGTATTTCCTTTCCTCCGCTCCCACCTCGAATGATCACAAAATGCGACCCTCAGACTCCTTCCCGAGCCCCAAAACACCTCTCCTTGCCTTTCCTTCGTATGTTTCCGGGCAGAGCAAAGCCACCGCACAATTAAGCAAAACCACGAACTCCGGCTGATAAACGCTGATGGGAACTGAGGAAGCACCAAAGACACGGTTAAGTGACCAAGACAAGTCGTGAAGGGAATGGAGAATTCTTTGTTGCTGCAGACGAGCGAGACGAGATCCGATGTTGCTGATATAACTAACTAGTTTGTTGTTGACGATGATTGATGATTTATTGATTGATTTGATTGATTGATTTGATTGATTGATTGATTGATTGATAGATTGATAGATTGATTGAACGATGGCGCCAATGGGTATAAGTATAGACTCGCTGGTAGAGGAAAATAAGCGGGAAGAGGTCCGTCGCCCAATAATGCAACTCCTCAATAAGCAATACGATACGATACGATATGCTTGTCCATCCATTAAGGTGATGGGTTATGAATGCCATGCTGAGAAAGAGGAAACGCGGTAAGTAGAAATACACAAAGTAGATACAAGTCCAGGGTGTGCGAGATTGTGATGGTAGTGGTACTTCGTCGCTTAGCTGAACCGAGTGGTTGTGGTATAGGTGTAGGTGTTACAGACAATGAAATTGGTGTTTGAGAGGATATTAGCATCTGATTTTCTGTGTTCCATCGGTTCAGTTTGATGTCATTTTTCAGTTTGTGGTTGAGTTGTGTTTACTGTTGTCGTTCATTCGCGTTTACTGTTGTCCTCCTTCGCCCGGCCATCCTCGTTCATACCCTCCTCGGGAATAGGGGTCAAAAGGGGGCTGAGGCCCTGCTGTTGATGTTGAAGGCATATTCGGAGGCAGGGGATGAGGTCCTGCTGGCTCCATTCGCAAAGGAGGAAGACTTGGAGCTCCATGGCCAGGTCCTGGCGGCCCTTGAGGAAAATACCCAGGAGCTTGAACTGGTGGGAGTGCTGACGCTGGAGGAAGTTGATAAGCCATACTGGAGAATTCACTTGGTGCCTCCGTTCGTCGCCGTCTCGATGGTCTGCTGTCGCTCTCAGCTGAGAAGCCTCTTTGAGGAGGCTGAGGTCCTCCCATCGACCCAGAGAAAGATCCAGCTCTCATCGACTGAGGACTTGGAGGCCCTTGCATGGCCAGGTGTCTCATCTCAGGCGTTCTAAACAACACATCTCGAAACCTATCCCTCTCGGCGCGGTAAAAGTCCCTTTCCTGCTCCATCTCCCGAAACTTCCTCTCCAGATCCCGCGTTTGCGACTGCAACTTCTCGATGCTACTATTAGCCTCTTTCTCCTTTTCCTTTCGACGTTGGCGAAATCGTGCTGAGGCTCCTGCGTTACGAGCACGTTTTTCGTCAGCTTTTCGGAAACGAGAGGGACACGCGGGAGCATCTTGTCATCAACAGAGAGGCAAGGAAGCCGAGGTAGCAAACAGAAGGACTAACCTATCGAGCGCCTTCCTAACATAGCTATCGGCAGCAAGTCAACATGACTTCTCTATGTAGAAGGCACCGTGCAACCGCCAGCCGATCTGCACCTTCTCCCATAATATTTTTTTACATCCCACAATGCACTTCTCCCTATTTATCCCCCTCCCTTTCCCTTCACAAATCCTCAATCCAAAATCTAGCTTTTGTGGAATTACCATGGATGTGGTATCGATCTATCAACATGTCAGCTTATGTCTCATTATAATGTTAGAGTAATCAAAAGTTGTATGCCATGCCATTGAATGGGACACCGTCCTATGCTGATTACTCGTTTCCTGACGTCATTTTGGGTATAACTAGCAAATGCCGAAATGAAGAAAATTGAAAGATGAGTGTGATGTTGTTATTATGTAAGAAATGGGTGTTGACAAAGGTGATTGCTCGCCACGCTAGTATGCCCATATACTACCCTTTACTTTTCAACATCAACACAACAACAACATCATCATCAAATTCCAATCCCAAGCAACAGTTGCAAACCTTCAAATATAAGTTTTTATATCTATAACAATCATATTATTGCCAATACCTAATGGCCATCCAGCCCAACATTTCACGCTTAAGACCTACGTGAAGCTGAAATGCCACCACCACCTTCCAGACTTAGCTCTACCGCAAAGCCACCCGCATCTTCGTAAGTTTAATCTACATTCAATCACAGTCGATTTCTAATCTGCGAATAGTCTGCAAGGTCACCCTCAATCGCGCGGAATGTCTCAATCATCAGCCGATGCCTCCCCCCAACCTGACCTTCATTCAGGTAATAAGCCGAATGTCCCCTCCGGAAACAACGCTCCATCAGGTCTCGGAAAGGGCAGCGCAGCCATGCAAAACCTAAAGCAAAGATCGAACAACGGCAAGAACTCAATAGCAACCAAAGCACCTCGCAAGCAGCTAGTCCAAACATCTCGCAAGCAGCCAGTCCAAACATCTCGCAAGCAGCCAGTCCAAACATCTCGCAAGCAGCCAG
>JAPZPB010000263.1:0-54558 GCA_037952635.1 Bryoglossum gracile | reverse complement strand
AAGGCTTAAGCTTTAACCTTCTTTTATAGTTAGTTAGTTAAGTTAATAGAAGTATGTTCAACCCTGTAGCTATATTATTACTATAAGTACGATATCTAGAGGATTATACCCTTACTAGGTGCCTATTTATAATACTATTCTATATTAACTATAAGTTTAACCCTAAAGCATATAAAACCGCAATCAAAGAAAGTTCGATTACTTAGTAAGCTAAGATCTAAGTAAACTAGCTTAAATCGCTATATAAATAACTCGCAGATAATATATGCTTTATATTATAGTAAATAGCGTTATACTATAACGCTAAATATAGTATAGAACTTATGCTTAAAGAGGGGAATAAAGTTTACTTGCTTTAGAAAAATATTAAAATAAAACAACTAAGCAAGAAACTAGATTATAGGAAGTTAAGACTATTTAAAATTAGTAAAGTTATTAGACTAGTTAATTATCGACTTAAGCTACTTAATATAATAAGAATATATCTAGTATTTTATATCTTACTCTTAAAGCTAGCACTTAAGGGAGCGCCGCGCGCCTTATATATAGAGATTAACCTAGTTAATCTAAACGTAGTATATAATATAAAGATAATATTAGACTATTAGTATATTAGGAATAAGGTTAAGTATTTAGTAAAATAGCTTAATTACCTATATTTAGAGAATATATAGAAACTAAAGGACTACCTTAGGTATTCTAAGAAACTCGTAGAGTTTTATAAGTAAAACCTAGGTTTACTTAAGAAAGGTTAGAATAAGAAGAGGAAATGCCTATTTAGAAAGAATTAAGAAAGTTAGAGAAAGGTTCGGGATTAATTATAAGATCTTTTAAAAGGAAAGAAGCCTTTGCTAAGGAACGAGTAGCAAACTCTTAATAAAATAGTTCTATAGCTTTAATAGCATTAAGCTATTTAAGAGTACTTATGCTATGTTTTATTATCTTGCTCTCTTTATAATTTAAAAGTTATTTTATTTTGCGAAAACAAAAGATCTTTGCTATTGCTTTATCTTATTTATTATGCAACTTCTTATATTAATAATCTAGAGAAGCCTAGTTATTTAAGGAAAGCAAGCTAGAAGTAAAGTTATATTTCCCGCGACTAGTATAATTAAGACGCCGGCTTTGCTTTTGGCGCTCCTGGGCTTATGGCCCTATTAGTTATATGGTCTTAAGCCGCATGCCAAGCCACTAGTATGCGGGCTACTTATATATATTCTATAGACCTTCTTTTTATAGCTCTTTAGTTTTAAATCCTCGAATAGGTTATAGAATTGCTCTTGCTATCTTATTATTCAAAACTCCTTAGTCGCGGACTTCGTATATATGCACACGCTTATACGCACACGCTTACACGCATACGCTTATACGTATACGCTCTTGTTTTCTAGCAACGGTCTGCATAGCTTAAATAGCACGCCGTTAGCTACCCCTTTTAGTAGTAGTTAAAGTATTCTATTAGATAAGCATGCTACTAGCGCTATATGCTCTTGCCCCCTTATATGCCTTCTTTATATATTGCCTAGTAGCCTATTAAGCGCTCCTCGCGTTAGAACCAACCCCTTCTACGCCTTATATATCTCCCTTCGCGTCGCGCGATTATATAACTTTGCCGAACCTTAATTCTTAAGCTTGCAAGCTTCCCTCGCGTAGAACGACTTATTCTATGCCTTGTATACCTTCTTCTCCGTAGACCTTATACTCTTCGCGAGCTTCTCTCGCGTTAAAACCGACCCCCTCTACGCCTTGCACGCCTACCTCTCCGCAGACCTTACGCTCTTCGAGAGCTCCCCTCGCGTAGAACGACCCCCTCTACGCCTCGCAATCCTTCTCTCTAATACCCTTAAGCTCCTCGCGCAGAACCGACCCAATTCTATGCTTCTTCCTTTTATAAAATGGCTTCTACAGCTCAAGCTATTACGACTAGCCGCCCTCTTTGCCATGCGCGACCTTCCTGGCCTTCCTGGCTCTCCCGCTCTCCCGAGCCCTCCTCTAGCCTTATAGGCTATAGCTCTTAAGTTGCCCTTGCTAATACGACTAGCTCCCTCCCTCTTCGACTCTTACTTAGTACGAATCGAGCACGCTAGTGGATATTAAAGGGGCGTGGGCATAGGAGTAGGATTTGGAACCTTGCGCGGCGCGTATAGTAGTAGTAGTAGCAATTTTATTTAGGGATTTAAGACGCTGGAGGCTAGCTCTTTTAAAGGGGGGGGTAATAAGACGCCGGCTCTGCTTTTGGCGCTCCTGGGCTCATGGCCCTATTAGTCATATGCTCTTGAGCCGCATGCCAAGCCACTAGCATGCGGGCTACCTGTATATATTCCGTAGACCTCCTTTTCATAGCTCTTTAGTTTTGAATCCTCGAATAGGTTGTGGAATTGCTCCTGCCGTCTCAATAATAGTACTTAGCATAACGAGTAGATTCGGGTCTAGCTATAATATAGCAGCGATAATTATAGTAATAGTAATTATAGGGAGATATTTTAATACTATTAAGGGATCTTTCGATTTAGAGGGCAAGGGCGATTTATTCAAGTTTCTTCTTTATTCTTTTAGATATTATTTAGAAGGAAGGGTAAGGAAGCCACTATGCAAACTATTTAGTAAGGCATTTAAGCGTCGGGACGACACTAGGCTAAAGGGGGGATAGTATTATAAAGTAATAATTGCATATATTAGCTAAGAGCCTAAGGCTTACTTACTAATAGGTAAGGCAAAGAACTCTTAGTAGTAACTTAGGAGAAGTTATATAATAAGGATAAGCAACTAAGTAGGATTACTTATAAGCTAATTATAAGAGGACCTTAAAGGACTGCGAGGGTCTAGGATTACTAGGGTTTAGGACTACTAAGGTCTAGCTAGGTCTAGAGCAAGAAGGTTTTATATAAGCTAGATAGTTTCTTTACTTAAATAAGAGCTTTGTGCTTAACTTAAATTGATTATCTTAACCTATAATTAGTAGCATTCGACAATAGCTAAAGCTACTCTCTTTATACATAACTACTTATACCCACTACCTATACTAAACTAACCCGACGAAGTTGATTCGTTATAGGTAATAATAGAGCGCAATTAGGGAAAAGGAAGATTTCTTTACCGCAACGATATAAAGATTAATAAGTTAGAGTGCGCAATTGTAAATTAAGTCTTTCTTTACGATTTAATCAAATTTTTAATTAATAATACTTTATAGTGATTTAATTATTTAGAGAATAGACCTCATTGCATTTATAGCAAAAGTGGCATTTTTGGTGGGGTGGCATTTTAGCCGGGAAAACAAGTAAGTTAACAAGGTCTACAGAGAAATCATTGGAGTCAACCCCTATCGAAAGATAATGTTTTCGAGAAGATTTCTTCTAGTAAAGCCCGAAGGTAGCGTCAACGCGTATAATATGCTGGGTTTTGGAGCAGTAGAGTGATGCATTTTGGGGACCGTCGGGAAAGATAGCTGGTTCGCATCCGTATCTCTGTTTCGATCACCATTTCTGAATTGAGGCGCAGTGGCATTTCAGTAGTTGGGATAGCCATTCTGCCAGATTCGCTATTCATTTTTGAAATTGTTGCATATTTGAACGGCTCCTCGACAACTGCGCGATCTCGTTGCGAAATCAAAGTCTTTAGTATGCCTCGATTCGCTTTAAGGTCGCTTGTAAACACCGTGTTTGGGCTCATTCTCCTCCATAGGCATTTTGACATGGAACCCACCGAGATGCTAGTCGAATTTGGCAATGTTTCTGTCCCATGGAACACCACGCGCAACAGAACGGAGATTAATCACCTCAAACCAATCTCCTAGCGCTTTCTTCCCGGAGGTATTATGCCATATGAATTTAGGGGCAACAAAGCTATGCCGCTGCCAGAGAACCGGGACTACGATGACTTTGCGAAAGAACTCGGGAGCTTGCTTCGAGAAATGCACTTGGATCAGCTTCTAGGTCTCTGCCAGATAGAAGGATCTAGCATACAGAGCCCTGCTACAATAGAGTTTACACCTGGTCGCGCCAACGTGACTGTACCCGATGTGATGTGGGCTCTAGATAACGAGCACGCAGCAGTTGAGGCTTCCTGGCAGTTTGGGACACAAGGTAACGCCGACTGTATCCACGGTTGCTACGATATTTACTTTCTTATAGGAGGGATTGACCTTCCGGGGCCAGTTGTATTCAAAAAGTGCAAGAACAAATGAGAATACAAGGCAACTCTGGAGACCACACCAAGCGACACTTGACAACAAATAAGCGACGCCAAGGCCTCAGGGAATTTCGTGGTCAAGGAACTTAGGAAATGAGGGTTTCTCGATTTAGCAAAGTTTTTAAGCGCTGCTTTTGTAATTTGACTGGAAGGTTCGAAGTCATTACTTACTCGTTTTATCGCTATTCTTTGAGATACCAAAAGAAATGTTAATAATTCCTTATGTGAAACTTTCTTATATTTTGGCGCTTGCATACTTGTTCTCGTTTTCTTACTAACTTCGATTAATAACCTGACCTTTGCCAAATATGCGTTAACCATTTCTTCTCAATCTCGTTTATAGCCTCACGTAAAGGTTTTAATTTGAAAATGGCTTATATCTCTTCAATATTATCCTCGCCGTTGACAATTGCTTTACCGACGCAATAGGGACAGATGATGCAGAAACAACCTTTTATGGGGCCCTATAACGATGAGTGCGTTTGAAACGTAGAAAGTGGGACGTACTCTTTTAACGAGGCCGGCATGTCGACTTTGAGCTAAAGATATATATTTTGGCTATTAAGTATTTGTCTTCAAAGAGTGGCGAACAATACTCTTTCCACGTAACTGGGGGAGAATTGGTAGCCAGCACCAGGCTTTCTGGAGGTCAGACACGTGATCAGGGTTAAGGTCTTATTGTACTAGCTTGTGTGTCAGCACGTACAAAATATAGGAACTCCAACATACCCCCGAAGACAGGGACTTGCCACACCGAGTACATGCAGGGCGATTGGAAGTCGTGGAGGAATAAGTGAGCTTGATCAAATATATGGTAGGGGCATGGCACGGGTACTCGTGGTAATAGCTACACCAAGCCTTCTAGAGAGTTCTCCTGTAGCGGAGGTTATTACTGTACCAAATAGAGACTGAAGATTCAGTGATTTATTACCTGCTTAAGGTAAAGCGGTCTTAGAGCTTTGGCGTAGCTAATACCCCTTATACGAAATATGAAGTACACAACTCGACTTCACATCTCAACCTCAGCCTCATATCTAAGCCTCACATCTCCGCCCAATCCTCACCTCTCCACCCCTGGGTCTGCTCAATTCATCTTCCGAAACTCAACCTAGCCAGCTTCGATCCTCCTCCTCCATCTCTACCTGCTTCGATCTTTACCTACCATGGGTGAGGGACAGTCTCTCCTAGCGCTCGGTGTCAGTCCTGACAGCATCTGGGGCGACAACGAAAACGAAACCACCGTCTATGCCCAAGCCCTCGGACAAGGAAGGGCACTCATCTTCCGTTTCTACCTAAACACCAATAATACACCCCAATCACTGTCAAGCCGGATCGTCAGCTGCTATCACGACCTCGAGGTGTCGAACGAGGCATTCACCTTCCAAGATCGAGGCGCTATGCGAAGCGCTATCTGGTCACTATAGCTACGGTCTGGCCCAGTTGTATCACCGAGCCGGCAATCCATGAGCCAGGTGCTGTGATGGATCTCACCTCTAACGAAACTGGAGAAATCATCTGGCTAGCTTATCGGGAACCTCTCTTTACTCAATACCTTGATCTCCTTCGCAGTATCCAGCCGAGCGACCTGGTAGCCCAAGATCACCCTCCTCGCATCGTCGACATCTCAGAGGTTGTTTTTCTCGAGGCCATGGGCGGTAGAGGCTGCTGCAAGCGAGTGCGAGTCCAAGCGGGCTCGGGGGAACCGTCAATATTTGTCTTCAAGGGCATCGACTTCCAGACCTACCTGCAGCTTCACGATGACGACGATGAGTTTGCTCATGCCATGGTGGAAACCTGGCGGCGGTCGAGCAAATTGATTGCGGACATGCCACCGCATCCCAATATCCAATCACCCCCCAAGATCCTGGTCTCCGATCGCAGCTCAAATAATGATTCGGTGCTTGTGGGCCACTTATCAACTTTCTTCGCTAGAGGCAATCTCAGCACCATGATTGCAGCAGCAAATTCAACTAGAACGCAGATTTCTCAACAGCAGAAAGCCAAATGGTGCTACCAAATGTCTCTAGTAATCGCGCACATACACCGAGTCATGCATACCTTCCACATGGACATCAAACCCGGAAACTTCATCGTGAATGACGAAGAGAGCCTGATCCTTATCGACTGGGAGCAAAGCGGCGCACCAGCAACCACGCTCGCTCCAGAGGCAGACGGGACCTGGGATGTGAACGAGCAGGATACGAATGGAGGACGGCGAGCTACCAAGCTGGTCTACACAAAGTACACTGGCCCAGAGCGCCGAAACATGCCCGAAGGTAGCGGACAGGAGAGCTTTAATGTCTGGAATATCTTTCCGGAATGGCAAGCAAGTTGCCCTAGAGCTCTGGAGCTGGCGGAGGTGTTTGTGTTGGGAAGGACTATGTGGATGCTCCTGAGCCAGACCGCCGATGACTTTGATGACGTTGAGCACCCTAACCATGTCCGGATCACTTGGGGCAACGAAAACAACCTCCCGCTTCATTGGATCAGAATGGTCGATAAATGTATGGAGAAGGATCCGAATAAACGTCCTTCGGTGGTGGATCTTGCAGAGTTCTGGGAGGTTGAGAAGTCACTTCTAGACAGTGATCCATAGACATCTTCTACCGTAGGGTAATAGTCACTTAGTCCGTGGCGGTAAAAGGGTTAGGATTGGAATAAAAGGCTTTGGTAATAAAGTTTGCACGGCTCTGAGAGGTTAAAAATGAATTTCTAAATAGAAAGGTTTTGCCACAAAATAATTACTTGTTCCGTAAATATAAAAGAATTAGGATTGAAATAAAAAGCCTTTGGAAATAGACGCTTATTATAGAAAATAGTCCCTACTACTATATTTATTAAAAGTAAGGTTAATGAAAGGTAATTCCATTAAAAGTAATATTTGAAATGAATCTAATTACTTAATAAAGCTATAATTTAAAAAGAATTTATATATATATTTTTATTAGCAATATTACTGCGGTATTAATTATATAATAATATCTCTTGAAAAATAACTTTTTTAAATAATATTATAACGTGCATCTTTAGAAAAAGCGAGGCATTTATTATATCTTGAAATATTAAAAGTAATATAAAAGTAATACTATTCAAAACACTGCTTTATACAAATTATTATTCCTATATTATTTATCGTATTTCCTTTATTAAAGCACTACGTAATCATCACTCGCTCTTTATAGAGACAAATAGGGACGGTTATGGCACTGGCTTTCTATACCAGGTTACTAGCGACATCCAAGATAGAATGAAATATAGCCACAAAAAGGCGCAAAAGCCTAAAGATTCAGTTACTTTCGTTAGCAAAGACCTCCTTGGTAGGATAACTATTGCCAATTATCCACGTGTAAGAGAGATCTGCAACGGCATTTCCCCGCCCAAGAAACAATTCTAGATAAATAAGAGATTATATCCAAAAGAGCCGTTAAGACGTTATCAGGAGTGGACTACGGAAGCGATTAGAGCCTTAACTCAGGCTAGCGTGTTGCATTTAGCGACTCTGGCAGCGACTTAAGTTCGAGCAAAAGCAAAGGAGGAATATTGGGACTGGGATTAGAATAGGAGTAAATCATATCACAATAACGAAGATAGAACTTTTATGGTGCAAGTCCAGAAGGGCCAGAAGGACACAGATTGGGTTTGGGACTGGGAAAAGAGCAGATGACTTTTCAGCTATAGTAATAGGACTTGCGTAGTGAAGTATAAATAGGTAAGTTCAAGCATGGCCGGCCGCAATTGCATCATCCTCAAAGACTGATAAAAGCAAGGGAAGGGGAAAGGGCAAGGGTCATTAGAAGGACAAGGGGGTTGAAAGTTTCAAATGCAAGGGTTTTCAAATGTTGCTATTTAGGAGGTTACTATTCTTTGTTGCAATAGGCCCAAACATCCTGAATCAAGCCAATTCTGTACTAGGTGAAAATGATCGCTGTTGCGTTCGGGCGTCTTCCTCGCTTCTAGCGGAAGCGCAGTTGCGCTAAAAGTATATATAATATTAGTGTAAATAGGTTACTTTAATTACTTCGTAATTAATCTTCCGTTTCCATTAAACATTATCCTTTCGTCTTCAATGGCTAACATTTGACTTCCTTACTTTGCACCTCCCGAGCTCCTCCCAAGTTCTCTTCCAACTACCGAAGCCATCCACGCCTCGCAAGATATACTCTCCGGAGATAATTGTCGCAAAATTGTTCGAGTAGGGTGCTACTTCGTCGTCAAGTATGGCACCGATGTCAAACTTATTGAAGGCGAAAATATGGTATTCGTCGGGCAGTCTACGAAGTCAAAGAGAGTTCGAGTCCCCCAAGTCTATGCGCTCCATTCCGACAATGATACGGGCGTCAATTATATCGTGATGGAGAATATTGCAGGAGACACCCTAGCTTTTCGCTGGGGCTCCTTAACTACAGATGAGAAAGAACAACTCTGCACGGAATTGAGGAAATTCTGGTATCAGCTCCGCAACCTTCCTTCTTTAGGATACTTTGGAAGCCTCGCAAAACGTGGCCTCGAGATCCAATTTTCTGGACTGGAAATGACAAGGAGTCAATTAAGGGACCGTTCGGAACCGAAGATGATCTCAACAATGCTATGATTACGAAATGTCTCTACAATAATCTGCCAGGCCAGAAAGCAGAATTCTATCGTCACGCCTTTCCAGTCGTTTTCACGGATCATCTCCCTGTCTTCACTCACTGCGACGTTCAACGGAAGAATATCATGATCCAGAAGATAGCTACAACGGGTTGTACCGAAGAGACTGAAGATGGTTATTTGCTGGTAATAATCGACTGGGAGTTCTCTGATTGGTATCCCAGCTACTGGGAGTTTGCTACGGTGATGTTTTCATGTGGCCGATGGGATGATGACTGGTCCGCCTGGGTTCTAAAGATTCCGGACCCATCCCCTCATGAGTATGCATGGTTGCATATGCTCCGTAACGAAATGTGGTCTTGAGTGCTTCCTGCACACGCAATGGATATCGTTGAAGGACAGATACTTTGATGGCAGGGACGCGATCTGATTAGCTAAGGCCTGGTTTGAGTTAGAGCTAGTGAAAGTAGACCACTTAGTAAGCAAGGCTACTTTTGTGCATATAAAAGAAGGCTTAACCTCAGACCTTCTTCTTAGCTAATTAGTCAAGTTAATAAAAGTACATCCGACCCTGCCGCTATCCTATTACCATGAGTATAACGTCTAGAGGATTATACCCTTATTCGGCGTCTATTCTTAATAATTATCATATATTCTTTTTTAAAATAAATTATATTTTTGAAATTAATTATTTTATAATTAATATTTTTGTTAATTAGCTTCTTTTTATTGAATGATTTTTTCTAAAAAATTATTCATTAATAACTTATTATAATCAATAATTGGCGCTAATTGCTTATAATTAGTTTATTGTATATTATAATAAAGTTTCATGTTTTAAAGTTTTTTATATAATTCCGGGTTATTACTTCTTATATGTTTATTAGCTATTATTACTTAGATACTAAAGAATTCAATACCTTAAATCGCCATAACTGTGACCAACGGAAAACCACATTATACATTTGTCTGCGATTTCTTCGTTTACATCTTTGTCTAAAGCCGGTAGCGTCATTTACACGAGGAAATGGCACATTAACAGGAACTTGGACACCAAGGAAATCGCAAAGCGGGGCCCATCCTTCTGATATCGTATATTCCAGCAGGCTGTCTCGGACAACTAGAGTTCGAACTTCTTCGTTATGCTCCAGGAATGCCTCCTTTCCGTATTTGAGGAAGTCGCCACGGAAGAAAGTGTCGAACATTTTACGTATCATTGGGTAATAGTAACCTGATGCCCAGTCAAAATGCGATAAGAGACGAAGTGCTGGGTCTGTGGCGCGCCAGTACACGGTTTCTTTTGTTGAACTATTATGAAACATCTCGTCAGTCTACAAGTTTCGAGACGAGTTCTGCTACAAAAAACCTCAGAATCCACAAAAGACAACATACCAGTACCAGGAATCTACATCCCGAAGATTCAGTATAACCTTCGCATCTGGATACGCCTCGATGAGCTCCTCCGCGAATATGGCTGCTGGCCAATCACAAACAGCCTATGCTCAGCCTTGAGTCAGAAAAGCATAAATGTAAACAGCGTCGATTTTAACACCTCACAATGTCCAAGAAGCCTATCCCAATCGTCTCTTGTGAATTTTGTCCCAACACCTTCGTACTTCCAGGCAAGTGCTTGGCACCACATAATATTGTCTAGGGGGTTTTCAACGCTGGCAGACATCATATGATAGGTATCAATGAATCCGAGGTGCTTCAAAGCCTCACGTAAGGCTATTGAACTGTAAGTAGACTTTCTGTCAAACTGGAGAAGCAGTTCCTGTTTAAGCCAGGAGAGGATGCAAAACACAAGCAACTCACAAACAGTTCCAGTCCGTCCAAGACCAAGGCACAGTACTTTCATGGTTCTTGTCCGACTGCATTTCCGCCTGTCAATCTCAGAGTCATCTGTAAAGATATCCGCAAGTGGTTTAGGCTTATAATCGAGCGCCATGATTTCGTCTGCTTGTGAAGAATAAAGATGTACTGCTTGGAGGGAGAAAAAGTGCGGAGGCAGGACGAAGTAGAAAGCATGTTATCAGATCTCAGGCTTCGCCAAGTGGGAAATCGCCATAGCATAGGTTGCGTTTCACGCCTGGGATGCTCGAACATGAATTGCAATAATTTCATATTTAAGGTTAAGGCTACTACAAATGTAACAATAGAATGGCTCCATTGTTGGCGACGATGTCAACGCGAGATACACGGACCCCTTGTACATACTCTTAGTACTACAGTACGCCCCTCATTATCTGACTGAATCCCTGAATCCCCTCGGCTGCTGTCCCGAGCCCCTTAGACCGTGCTCACCATAAGCGAGAGATTCTGTCCAACCAGAAGGGCCATCAAGGTCCCAGTAACTTCGACGTAATCCTCGGCTACGAGTTGTTGCAACTCTGCAGGCTCGGAGTTGTGCTTCCGTAGCCAAGGAGAATCCCGACAAGCATAAATCATGGATGATGGTACCAGTACTATACAAGTAAGATTGAAGTATGCATCACGACGTGCATTGCATCCTGTACGATACTATACTAACCTTACCCAACCTGCTCGAACCTTACTTTCCTGCTTGCGAGTCAGAAACCATAAACGACGACGTCGACTTGAATGTGACACCCTGGTTGTTGACTCATGCCATACGCTAGACGTTCAGCAGATGAAGCTGGCACTGACGACGTGATCAGTAACCGTCTGAGATTCCCCAGCATTCCTGAACTAATCGAGAGCTGCGCTGATTCCTGAGCGCCTCTTACTATTGCCCGTCACGTTCTCCAGGAGCTATCACCTACAGTACGGAGCGATGCGAGTAACATGGTTAGCTCTCCCCAAGAAAGGGCAGCTTGCAATCATCGCGCTATGCCGTGCAGCGGATTTCTTTCAGATCGCTGGAATGCAGGCGTATACGTTTCAGCAACTGCAGAGCTTTAACCAAAGTCTTCCGGAGGCCCAAATCTCAAGGCAGACAGGATATTTCCTCGCCAGCTTTACCGCATCGCAGGCGGCGACCGCAATCCTGTGGGGCTATGCAGCTGATGCGAGTTGGGGCGGCCGAAAGAATGTACTTTTGGTAGGATTGTTAGGAACAGCGGTGTCGTGCATTGGTGTTGGATTCTCAAGATCATTTGTGACTGCAATAATATGGAGATCCCTAGGTGGGGCTGTGAACGGAACAGTTGGGGCATGGTGAGAGATGCCCAACTTCAAATGTGCAAAGATTTATTTTTAATAACTTACTTTCCAAGTCGAGTGGCGCTCGCCGAGACTGTGTCTGACAAAAGGTAAGCACAACGATGGTGATGAAGATACTGCTGTGTCTGCCTGCTCACTAGAGTCTCTTAGGTTTCAATCCAGGGCATTTTTATTACTCCCTATAGCATTCAGCATTGGAACTATGCTAGGGCCAGGTTGGTGGCGTCAATTGAAAATCGAAAATCAAAAATGCTAACCTGTACAGCTATTTGTGGCGCCTTGGTCAATTTAGAACGTCAGCAGCAAGAGTTCGTCCCCACAAGTGTTCCTCCTGCGTGGTCCCTACGAATTCCGTGGACTATTAAATATCCCTTTGCACTTCCCAGCATTGCTTGTGCTACAGTGTTGATCTTTTCTGCCGTATGCACATTTCTGGGTTTCCACGAGGTGTGTAAAAGACGATAGTATATCCTTAAAACATACAGCTAATACCAGAGCAGACTCTAGCAAGCCTACAAGAAAAGGATGACCTCGGGATATATCTCAAGAGCTCGCTTCTGAAACATTTATGGCGACCCAATCCGACGACAAAATATCGCTCGCTACCTGATGAAGAATTTCCTCCTATCGAAGATACCATTGTGGAAATCGATTTGGAGGGCAGCTCCAAAGCTGCCCACACCAAGAAAGCAATAAATGATTGCACTCCACTCCAATATGGCGTGTGGGCTAAAAGATTTATTTTGATACTCGTATTCGTGGCGGTCTTTGACCTCCACATAGGGTATGTCTCTACCTTATCTTCCATGCATTGACCAGAGCTGATGGGAAAATAGGGCATTCACAAACGCATGGATTCTTCTCCTTTCCAGCTCACGATACGATCCATCAAATACCACTCATCGTACGAAATTGCCCTTTCAATTCGCCGGTGGTCTTGCCCTACCCCCTTCATTGGTAGGTATCGGGATGTCAACTCTTGGTTTTTTCGGTCTTGTAACTCAATTGCTGCTGTATCCACGGGCCCACGAGTCGCTTGGAATCTACAAGATCATTCGACTGTTCCCCATTATGTTCCCCATGGCGTATCTTCTCGCGCCATACTTATCCGTTATACCATCAAACGCACCTCCACCGCAGTCTGCTTCTGGCGTTTTGCTATGGCTCAGTGTTGTCCTGGTCGCGGTCACACATACTCTGGGGCGAACTTTTGTACTTCCAGCCACGATTCTATTACTGAATGCATCGGCGTCTGAATACTCGTCCCTGAGCTTTGTTCACGGGGTTGGTCAGTCGGTTTCGGCCCTGAGTAGAACAATTGGGCCACTTCTAGGAGGTGATTTGTATGGCATAGGTATCGACAAGGGATTCATAATTTTGGCGTGGTGGTCTATGTCTTGTCTCAGTGCACTTGGGTGGCTTGCTGGTTTCTGGATCTAGAGAATTGGGCCGTTGGGAGACGGAAAAATGTATTTGTTTGATTCTCATCATTCTCTACTCTGGCTCCTGAAGCACGAAGACATTCTGATCATCTTCTACTTCCATGTATTTTATGGTTCTCCAGATCACCAACTTTGTCCAAAGATGTCTAGTCGCTATCATCAAAGCTATCGCCATCACCACCAAGCCAAGAAAACCCCACCCTTCAACCATAGTAAGAAAACTATAGCCCACGAGTCTCTCATCCTTAGCCTCAGTTTTCGGAGCTCCAAGACAATTCATCTCGCTACAAAATGGTAGAATCGCATCGCCAGGGATAAAAGTCTTCACAATCGAAGAGTTCCGAATACCGTTACCATCTCTCCCAACAGCTTCAGCAAAGACCCATGGATGGTGTTTGTCTAGCACCATGGTCGTTTCAAACCCAGCTTTGGGTACATGCATGGTAATTACCTCGAATGGGCCACTGGAGGACTCACTAGCATACACGTTCCAAGCTTCGACTTCCGTCGCACCATTCCAGCTGATGTACACCGCGGTGCGGGACGAGTTAGTACGCCCGTACGACCAAACTGCCGGAGTCGTCAAGCCAGGATCGCCCTGCCAGGGTGCCTTGAATGCTCTATAACTGTTCGGATTATGCTCCTGTCCGAAAGCCGCATGCCAAATAGGTGTTCCATTGGGAAGGTGCTCTGAAATATGTGCTTCAGCGCCCCAGCCAAAGAAGAGGTTGGAATTGGGAAGAAGTTGCATGTTCCCTTGGCTCTCCGTTGATATCTTCCCGGTAGAGGTGTTCGGTGACTGGACCTCCACATCAAGCGTTGCAAAGTTCGTGACGTGGTTGAGAGTGATCACTTTGCCGGAGGAATATAAGGTATCAACCTCCTGGTGGCTTCGCCGAGCGTTGTCGAAGAGGGAGATGATGGAAGCAGTATCGTTCTCGGAAATCCATCGGGCGTCATGTTGCCATGAGAAGTTGAATCCTGAGAGTTCAAATGTGGAATTTTTGCCCTGCAGTTCCCAGAGAACCGCCCCGGATTTGCCTGAAATCTTGTATATGCAGTTTGTATGCCTCCCAGAAATGAGATAGTCTCCATCGCGACTCTTGTCCACCGAATTGATGTGAAAGTAGTCCCATGCAGCTTCGGGGGTTTGCCCCTCCTCGCTGATATTGAGTGGAGGGTAACTCAATTCTGGTAATATATGATCAAGGGATCGCCATTCAAACAGGAGTTCGTTGGAAGATACGTTGACTTCTTGAAGTATGGAGTCTAATATCCAACCCAAGCCTGAGGTGAACCCGTACTTGCTGAGGTCTTGTTGCCTCGGCTGGAATATGGTCATGAGTGCCGTTTCTCCCCCATCATTCAACCTAAACTCATGCATGTCGCTTGGAAGGCCCATCCCAGCAGCATGTACGGTTGAGACTATCCGATACTGATTATTCATCACAACCCCATGTCCCTTTGAATATGATCCAGCTTGGTTTCCAGCATGAAAACACAGGTGATCAGCTCCCCGAAACGAACAAACATGGAAGTTGTGAGCATTTGCGGGCCCGGCGACTCCAAAACCAGACCAGACCAAACTCTAAAAAGAAATCAAGGTCTTTAGTAAGTCAAAGCGAGGGCCCACGATGATAGAGGGCGACGATCGTGGGCTTAACTTACCCCGCTGCTGTCGTATATGTAGGGCCCGGATTGTGCCGCATGAAAAGGGGCAAAGAAGATATAGCCATTGCTTATAAGAGTATGCTCATGAATTTTGACATCCAGGATTGGAGATTGAATATCGGGCCGCTGCGATAGATCAAAGCCACACCAATTAGCGCCGCAACCGCAAGTGAAAGTCCAAGACCCAAAGAACAAAACTTACAGAGAAAAAGCGCGATGTCGGGGCGGTGATATTATCTCCAGATGGTACACTCATGTTTCAATGGAGATCTGAAAGGCGAGCTCAATATAGGAAGTGCTGGTTTGTTGTGTTCTCGAACATGAGTTTAATACTTGGAATTTGGCGTTTCCCCACTAGTGATGTTTACTCGTTTATCCCCTCCCGGCCTGTGCAATAGTGTGCACTTACATAGTTGTCCTAGTCATTGTACAGAGTCTCAGACTTAGAAATAATCAATATCAATCGACCCCCCTGTCATCCTATGCACACAATGCCAGTAATAAACTAATGACCGTCTAATATGCATATTTCTCACCAGGTTTCTGTGATCACAAGAAGTTTGATAATTATTCAAGGGGAGCCAAACCACCCATCTTGATGAATGTCAAAAATGGGGGACTTTGTTACCGGTTTGGATGCTTTGAAGGTAATATGGGTCCTATTACCAGCAGGGTAAGAGGGGAGGATGTGTACTGTACTGTACTGTACATGGACTCGTGAAGGCTGTTATGTACCAAGACGTCTTAAACAATACGACTAATCACTGCCTCGGAATTTTCAGAGGCATACAGAAAGTCTGCGTTCCAAGAGGACCCATGGTTTGCCTCTTGAAGCTCCATGGCGGTTTCTACCAAAGTATATTTCCGCCGGAAATAACTGCATCGATTGACGGTTCCTGAATCTTGACAATTGCCAAACGCTGGCTGGTTCCACGTCTTCCTCCGCGTCACTTATATCGAGATCCTACTCTCGCCGCCCTGATCTGGGCCGTCAAGCCCCTGCTTGCGAGGAAACCATGAATGGTTGGACATTGAGACACTGAGACACTCAAACACTCTTGATGTTTACGGAGGTTCTCTCCTATAAGTCCCGAAATGTGGTTTGGATAACTGGACAGGGGTACCTGCAGTCCACCGGTTCTCGCGGCTGGTACGGTAATACTGTATTCAGCTTGATTCGTTGACACTGATTAACATTTCAAGGAGGGGTTAAGGTTTAAGCCAAGGGATCGGTCGTGCTTATCTACGTACTTTGGTACGTTCTGTACTGTATAGTACGAACTCTAACCCCATATATTATTCTGACGCAAGGGACCCCAGGTTAGAAATAAAACAGTAGAAAGCCATATATTTTAGACTAAACACTACTAACCGCCTTCCTCATCCCGTCAAAACTATTCAACTCGTTCCCAATTTAGTCGAAATCTGGTCGGTCCATTTTATATCAATTGCAGCTTGTTATCTATTTTACCACCAATTATATAGAGTTTATATATACTCCTTTTTTATTCTGCCGGCTTCATTGGTAAAAAAGAAAGTCCCTAAACACCGTAAAACTTGCCTATCTGGGCTTGACTTACGGTGTTTACAATAGACAGGGACCCATGCGGAATAATATATTGGGGGGGCAGTACTGTCCTCCGTACTATAGCGTGAGGCAAGTCGCCGAACCGCGAACCGTAGCGGCGGAGCCAAACCGGGGTTTAAACTTTAACCTTAACAAGGTATCATAGAGTAAGTACAGCAGTATATACGTATAGTACTATATTACGTAATCTTACTTCTGTATCTTAAGCTGCCGAGTATAGGTATAGTTCGACTTAGAAACACCTCCCCACCATGTGCCCACCTAGGGTACTTCGTACTTAGTACAAAGTACTTACTGCAATTTACAAGCTAGTTTGACAATACGGGGTACTGTAGCCGTGCCATGACGGAGGTTCTGAGCTTCCGGGGCCCCAGCACATGGGTTGGAGCCTTGGCTTCACGTGTCTTACCTATGACGCTGGTGAAGCCGGTGGATAAAGCATGATGTACAGTAGAAACTTCTTGAACTGAGGAGTCTGGGTAGGAGAGTTGCATACAATTATCATAATCCTTGATGTCGAGTGTCTGATGAGGATACGAAGCATGGGGTAAAGTCTGGCCCTCACCATCGTTTGCAGGGATAACTTTGGCGCCTACAGTGGGATCGGATAAGCAGAATTATAACGTAGTGCTCTTGGGGAAATCATTGTGGCGGAGCTAAGCCTTCGCCCACAGCTGCTGACCAGTGTGAGCAACGTACACAGGTTTTAAATTAGAGATTTATGGAAATATAGGGCCCGCAGATCCCACGAGTTACGTATGACCCCTGGTTTCCTTCTTTAACTTGAGACAACGAAGCAACTGAAAAGCCGACCCAAAATCGCCATCCTCACTCTACTTGTGGCAACCATAGGCCAAACTGTTAGGGGTCTGACACTAGAGTGCTTTAAAAGGACTATTGGGGTATCTTCATCAAGAGCAAACAGGGTACTTTGTAGAACGAGAGCGGTAGGGACGAGCGGCCTGTAGCCAACTAATCAAGCGATTACAATACAGGTAACCGATTTTAACTTTGGACAGACAGTGCCTACGGGCAGTAGTACCAGTGTTTTAATAAAGAGTTGATTCAACTGACTGATGCGGAACCGACTTTAGAAGCAAGAAAGGAAAGAGGGGGGCAACAAATACCTATATATTGCCCCTCCTCCCATTCAACAGTCCAAACCACATCATCAACCACCAATCCCTTCTTCCACCTTACTTCAACCTCAACTCAATCAACACACAACTCCCCACACATAACACCACCAACCCCACTTCAAATCTCAACATGAAGTTCCTCACCGTAGCCCTCATGGCCATCCTCGCCACCGTCGTCTCCGCTAGCCCCTTTCCCGCTCCAGGCGAGCCCGTTTCCCCCGCTCCCGGGCTGGAGAAACGCTGCTCGGCCGGAACCTGCTGCACTTGCTCCGGAGGTTATGTAATTTCCTGCTGCGTAAGAATCTCCTTCATTCACACCTGCTCTTCGCCAACCCACCTCGAATACTCTGATACTAACAAACATAACCCACCAGAGCGGATGTTCCGGCTGCCCATAGATAGGTCTAACCAGGACCGTCGAGCTGGCTGCCTCCCGACCTGCATATATATGCAGTACGCAGGCCAGCCGTTTTTCACTTCAGTCAACCAGCTCGGCAGGTGGCAAGAAAGGGACAGGAACGATGGATATATGTCGATTTCGGACTTGGCTTTGGTTTAACGCCATTCATTCCATTATTGTCTTTATCCTGTACCGACTTAGTGGCTAGGCACACCCAAGATAGTTACTCCTTTAGCTTTGCTGGTTTCAATAAAATATCCTTGGTGTTCTTGACTTTGCTAAGCAAAAAGTATAATATAACTTTATTCGCGGCTTGCTCATAAATGTCTTTTGAGTAGCGCTAGTGAAAGTGCTAACGTTTTATATTTCCTTATATTAAAAAAACAAAAAATAAAGGAATCAACTATGTGGAATAAAAAGCCGAGAAAAGAGACGTGAAAAGCTTCTAAATACTTGTAAGATCTTACTTTGCAAACAAAGTATCTAGCCAGCCAAGTGCTTCCAAGCCCCTAGCAAATAAACTCTTTGATATAAATATCACAAAAGAAAAAGAGGTGTTACTTCAAATAAGTAGGGTTGGGGAGTTACACGTTTTACACAAGAAAAGATGCAGCTGGATGACTTAGAAAACATGAAACCTAAGCAGGTAAAGAACACAACACAGAAATCCCAGAGAGAAGTCACAAAAAGAAGCAAAGCATCCATTCACCTCCAAGTAATCACCGCAAAACTAACATACTTCGCGCAACTCGCATAACTAATCAATAAGGTCTTCCCGGTTGTATCCCACCCAGGATGAGCGTGCCCTTGATAATTCCAATCAAAATCAACCCCTTTACATTGACTCGGAACAGGGGGAGTAAATATAGCAACCGGAGTACTCCAAGGACCAGCATAATTATTTGTCGTAGCATAGCTGAACCAAAAAGTCCCATCAATCCCGCCATCACCCCAAACCATAACAGTAGTCTGATGATAATTGTCATACCAAAGATCCCCTACATTTGGACCAATCTTATTCCCAGCCAAATCAGTCGAACTCCATGTCAAGATATTCCCAGGACCGTTCTTGGCGAGAATTCCAGTCTGCCACAACCCGGTAATCGAGTTGTAATATTTATACTTTGTTCGATCAGCAAGACTCCCGTAAGGAGTACGAGCCATCTTCACACCAGTCGTATCAGATCCAAAGAGATAAACATATCCATCAATCCCAGAAGTCAAAGCAAAAGTCCCATAGTAAACTTCGGCAGGATAAAACAATCGACCAGTACCAAGTCGAGTAAAAGGGGGGTTTCCACCAACGGGAGCAGCGTAAGGACTGGTGACATTCATTTGAACCATCGTACTGTAGAAATCCGTACCAGAAGTCTCATTCACACATGGAAAGACACCAAGGATAGTCTGACCATCAAGCAAAGGCGTCATTCCAGAAAGCATCCAGATTGAAAACACGCTCCCCAAGGCAGTTTCATTTCCTTTGGGACCAACAGGTACGGTCCCAGTAAAAGTAGCGGAACCAGCAGCTCCAGACATTCCAAAGGAGTATTCATTCAGTGGGTTAGAAGCATCGCGCTAAAGAGTCAGTAATGTCACAGAAGTGGGGAACACTTACAAATCCATAATAAGCAACAGAATTGTGAACGAAATTGAATCCATGAGAAGTAGTCATGGAATCAGCAAAGACTTGTACATGATATCCATTCTGCGTCGCGCCTCCTCCGCCATCATGGAAAATCCCCGCAGTATTTGATGCTGGGTCGGAAACAAATCCGAGGATCTTGATAGTAGATGTTGCCAGGGGCACATGTGTTGGAGTTTGAGCCTGAGCGGCTGCAATGAAACCAAGCAAAAGAAACCACATCTTGAGTGATTAAAAGATGGGAAAGGGAGGGGCATGACAGGAGTGTAATAACTATACTTCAATGGGACCGAGGGATAAATGAGGATTCGGGGAGTTGTCATTTTTGGGAATTTGCTTGTGAAGGATCTCCAAGGCTAGACCAGTTCAAATTCAAAAGGCATGGGCTGACACGTTTTTGGTCAACTTCCCGAGCGTTCTGCATTGTCATTTGTCGGATCGTGGAGAGCTGTGCCTCTTGTCGGTGAGATCAAGAATTACGGCAAAGCAGAGCAGGAGGACCGTCCAATTGAGAAATGGTAGCAAAGCAGCGCCAGTAGGAAAGAGAAAGCCAGATTAACTTGCACCATATATAATTCTCAATAGCGAAGCAAATTGGACGCTCTCCCGATATTTTGAGTGGAGGCGGTGTTTGGAATGCAGCTAAAAAGTAGAAAAATAATGAATCTGTCAAAAAAAGGGTGAGTGACTCAACCTTCGGATAATTGAGATGTGGTATCCCAAACTCGAAAGCCATGCAAAAAGAAAGATTATCCCAAGGAAGTATCAATATAGTCGGAGGAGGAAGATATGATAGGACAGATGGTACGACGAAGTTGAGCCGCTTACTCAACTTGGTAATGGAGGATGCAGGGGAAGAGGAAGTTTGTAAGGGGCAGTCGATACCTCCATTGCGGGAGGGTATCAACAAGCCGCTTATGTCACTGATGCCTCTCTGGAGAGCTGATCTCCCCACTTTCTTCCCAGTTCCAAAAGAGTCTGCAGTTGGGCTAAACGGACGAAGTTCCCAAAGTAACAGTTAGGGGGCGCCAAGCAGCTGCCTGGGGATGGGGGTTTGGGAAAGAGAAACGTCACTTACACAGTTACACAACACTTAAACGGCCGCTCTGCACATGCAACTGCGGCCACTTGAGCTTACATGTCCGAAGAGCAGTGGAAAGATTGTGCGGGGTGGATGCAACTAACCCTTGACTCATGGCTTAGTATTCATGCTTAATCTGTCGCATTGCATCCGTAGAGCTAACTATTACTCATGACACCCTGCTAACTGTCCTCGCGGCTGAGCAGGTGTATTCAGTGAAGGCTTCAGTAGTCGGAACGGCCCTCACGCCTGTGTATTCGGATCAGGGACGTAGCTTGAAGGGAAAGGCAGAGAGTCTGTTCGAGGTTTTGCCATTCATCTAGTCATCGATGTGTGTGAGAGGTGACCCATTGACTAATCTTCTTAGTATATACTCCTACATAGCATAGATGCTTCCATCGTCGGATTTTGGTGAAGGTCAGAAAGGGGCCGTTGTATGCGTATATCTTGCATATACGCCTGAGCAATTTTCCTCGTGGAGAGTCTGCGATCTCCTTGATCTATCCACCTCCTTCATACGTTTAGCCACCACCCCTGACCTCCAGTCAAACTCATCTCTACAAAGTCGGATTCAAGGGGTTGGAAGTAAAGCTCCTTGCAAGTTACCCCGTCTGCGCTGGTGTCTACATTGATTCCCCTCTCTCGTGAAAACCCAGCATCAGCTTCTACTCGGTGCCTTGAGCGCTGCCCAGTCCTAAGTGAGTCTGTTGCAGATAGCGGAGACGGCAGATCGAGACAAGAATCCAGTCGTGCGGGCTCGTCGTTGGTGGTGTGCCTTTCACCCCTCCAAGTCCGGGTCCCCAGCATTGGAGTTGATATCCAGTCCTCTCCCAGCGCAATTGCCTCCAAATGAAAGCCAGCTGCTTCAATATAGCCCTGTTGATTCGGTAGTCTGTGACAGATTCCCTACATCCCCTCGTCCATCATCCAATTAGGTGTATGGAAGGAGGATATAAGCCAGACCCAGAGCCAGAACCCAGCTGCCTCCACAATCCCACATTTCTACCCACAACACATCCCGGTCCGTGTATTAGCAATAATTTAAGATGATATACGGCGCGGATTTGAGGTCTCCGCAACATTCGGGGAGAATCGGTCGAGCGGGGACAGTTTTGGAGAGGATGTACTGTATAGAAAGAGTGGTGTCTCGAGGGCGGCGAGACCGAGAGAAAATTGCTGCCGGGGAAGCCTTTGACGAGTATGATAGACAATTGATCTTCAAACCCACGATCTGCGGCTCTTACTCGAAAGGCCTGGATGCATAGAGAGGTGAATATCGAGGAACGATCGTTTGAAGAGGATCACTCGGGAGGCGGCTCTGCAGGAAACGGAGCTTCGAGAGAGGTCATGAGCGCAATTGGGGTGCTTCCCAGCCGAGATTTTCTTTATCTACTCTCGATATGAATTCCAGGACAGCCTAGAGGCGAGTTATTTAGATGTTGCGCTGTGTGGAAGGTTGGTCGAGGGTGGTTGCAAGAAGGTTCGGCTGAGGAGCTAAAACTCCACACTTCACACAAGGAGCTTCTCGCGGTCCACAACATCCGGTACACCACCCACCTTCCGTCAGAGTTTGTCCCCAGCAGCCCCTCCCGCGTGAAGGAGAGGACTTGTATATTCTCACTCCGATACTTCATCCTTTTAATTATTTTTATTATTATCATCATTCTTCAGTCATACAAAACAGATCATGTCCTTCCAAAGAAGTCTGTCTGCCTTGCTATCCATCTACTTCTCTTTCTAAATTCGAGCATTTCAAGAATTCCCTTCCCAAAGCCCAACTGGTACTGTACGTGTGCTTGATCAATCATTCCATCCATACGTTGTCTCCTGCTGCAAGAGGATTCTATGTTATTCATATATTGAAGCCTCCGTTTTATATCTATGAAGCAATGCGACGTTTCTCTGCCCAATTACGTTCTCTACACCTCCCCTATGTAGGAATATCTACAATTCATTCCATTCTGCACTATCTCCATTCATTTACAGTAATGATCTAGTCCATGAATCCTTCATCCTAAGGAAGCCCTCATTCAAAACGCCGAGCATTCATCGCATTCGAACCGTGGCCAGCAGGAAGCGAGAAGGGGCTGACATCTGCTTTGATGTCTCACTCGTCCTCACCTGCAGGAAGCAAGGCCCAGAGCGACACGGCATCACCCAATGATTTCTTGTCACGGCCGACAGGTAAAGAAGCTAGGAGTGATGCTGCGTCTGTGCAGGATTTCTTATTGTGAATCGTGGAAACAAGGGCAAAAAGGGAGGGGGCTTCCGCAGAGGATCTCTTCTCTTGGCCAGAGCCAAGAGCGAAGGTGCAACAGCGAAGGTGCAACAGCGGAGGAATGGCGTCCATGGCCGGCAGAAGGGAGAGCAGGGAGAGGCAGCAACAGTGAACATCTTGTCGTGACCTCCGGGGATACGGTAAGTGCCAAAGAGAGAAGGCTTATGAAAATAAAGATATCACATCCCAAGCTGCCTGGGACGAAACTTGTTGCAGGACTACTCTCAGGGAGTGAGTATGCTAAGCTTAGTCTTGTGAGATATATGCAGAATTGTGAATCGATTTGGCAGTCCTTCTTTACTCAGCGCTCTGATCGGGTAGACAGTGAAATGGAAACTTCCTCCCCAGAGGCTATGGATGAAGTGAAATTGTGACATGAAAAATCGTGGAGAAGCAGGCACTGGCAACTGAGGAAAGAAAACAAGTCCTTCAAACACTGGCATTAAATTATCGTAAACGCATGAACAGCCAGATTTGCAATACTAGAATAGTCACAACCCATTACCACCATTTCATTTTTCTGATCCATTCCCTCCATTCAGCAATGCAAGCTGTGTCCTACAACGCGAAAACCGCAGCGAAAACGCCAATCACACCTGTCAAGCTCAGCCCAATTTGGATGTTTCCAGATGCAGCGCTTGAGGAAGTGCTCGCGGGAGAAGAGGAAGTTGTAGATGAGCCAGCTACTACGAATCAGCAAAATTACAATCACCCATTCAATAATACTCACATCCCGAGCCAGTCTTAGACGCAGATGCACCCGTAGCTCCAGAACCAGTCGCACCAGTTCCAGTCGCCCCAGTTCCAGTCGCGACAGCAGGAGTAGAAGCCACACTAGCAGAAGCAGTGGCAATGCACTGCTTCTGGCAATTCTCGTAGTTCAGGTTGTCTTGCGCAGTTCCATTTCCTTGAGGGCAGGCGGAAATACACTCAATGGTAGAATTTTGTTTGCTGTAGTCTCCGGGGCTGGGAACGATGCACTGTTCTCTGCATAAGGCATCTGTAGGGTTGCCTGGAAGTGTCAGTCTGATTTCCGAGAAGGGAAAAGTTCACATACAGGCACTCAAGCAGGCAGCCTCGGAGGATTGAGCTGGAGTCAAACTCCAGGTAGTAGATGGAACGACGGTCCCAGCTGATGTAGCATCGGTGGTATTGGCTTGGGCGTTGGCTAGAACTGCGAGAGACGCAGCGATGAAGATGGCGGAGAAGCGCATTTTGGCTAAATTAAATAATAGTTGAAATAGTTTTGGTACAGAGGGAACTGAGACAGAGGATTGAAGTAACGATTGATGGAAACGACAGTTTTGATGAAAGACTCGAGAGTGGATGAAGGAGAAAAGGAAGCGTTTGCGCGGGAGACACGACGGTTTTATTTGTCGTGTATTATTTCTCGTGTTCATATCCCTTGGTGGCTTGACTTGGCTTGACTAAGCCGACTTGGTTCCGTCTTTTAAATTGGGCTTCTTGGCAACCCGGGCCTTCCCCAGGAATCAGGCTGTGTCAACTCGTCTCTCATTGGTGAGACAACCAGGGGAGCCGAGTGTGATCAACAGAACCAAGAAGTCGTGCATATCGGATGTTAAAAAGAAATACGAGGGCTGGCACTTGACCATCGGTGATTGGATGAGGTAGTGCAGGTTGTTGATGCCGTGGAACTCGGAGTCGCGTGAAAAAAGAACATGGAAAACATGATGAAAACAACCATGAAAACAACCATGAAAACAACCATGAAAACAACCATGAAACCAACCATGAAAACAACCATGAAAACAACTTGAAAACAACATGTCGGACAAGAAGCAGGAGAATCAATGTACTGTATTTTAGGATTGAATCTTCAAACTCCCACTCTATCATATTCCTTCGCTGTCCTCTCAATCCACAACGTCCACTCGTAATACTTCAACATATCCACCGGAATGCCGTGATGCAGGGCTTCCAACCATCCACCAGGCTGACCATCGTGTCCTCCTCTACCTTCCCATTCCTTTCTCGTGATTGGTGTCATGATCACTTGCATGGCCACGAAATGCGCCTGTAACAATCGACACACCTTGTTGGCCGGATCCGTAAAGTAGAGAAACTCATCTCGAGGCATGAGCAGGAACAGCGCATACAGCTTTCGAAGTGTCAAATATGCTGTGAAACAGTCAGTCAAGTCCATCACACTGTACGTTGTCTTGACCTACCTTCTCCTGACGATGTAACCAAATGCCGTGCCATACTGAAAAGCATCAGACACAATTCCAATTCTATTCTCTCCATGCAAAGCGGTGCAATCTTTTCAAAGGATCTGCATGCCGCCGAAACGGTTGCTCCATTTATCATGGGTGCCGTTTCTAGAATCACCTTTACGCTCTCATCGTACTCTCTGTCATACACTACTGTCGTGTCTTCCTCCCCCATCTGCATCCCAAGAGAAGTCATGCCGCGCTGATAAGTACTTGAATCCTGATTCATAAATAGTCTGTCAAAGGTTTGTCTCATCTCCTCCTTCTTTCCCATCTCAGACCCCATGGTATTCATGTTTTCTGTGTGTGGGTCATTAGACCACAATCTTTCAAAGATGAATTTCATGTTCATACATCCCATCCTTGCACCTACTGCAGTGAGTCCTCGGAGGAAAGTGAGGTACTCTCCGAGACCATCACGAATGAAGGTTGATTGAAACAAAAGTGCAAAGCAAGTTGCTAGCATTGCGTTTCCATCCTCCGAGCTCTTGATTCCATTTGCTACAGCTTTATTGAGAAGTTCAATAGCTGTAACTCGATGGCTTATTGCAGTCAGCAACAGTGATTGATCTGGGGTCTGGGCTGCGAGATCTGATGCAGAGAGCGCGAGCATCGAGTGGAGGAGGAAACCAAACTGCGGCTGTCAATATAGATCTACAAATTTCATGGGATCACTTACTTGTGAAGAGAGGTAGGGGATATCGTGTGTCCATTGACGATCATTTCCGATTGGGTGATGAGGGTATGCAAACTTGATAAAATGATCAAACAATCGAAAGTCCTTCGCTGTATATACCGGCAAGGTTGACGAGGGGTTGGCGGGGATTGCAATGGCATTTAGAACCACTTTCTTTGCAGTTTCCGGCCATTCACATTTCAATCCACGATGAGCGCAGTAGTCACAAGAAGGGCGATTCTCTTTGCACTAGAAAATGTAAGTACGATACAACAGGGCAGATTTGAGAATATACCTTAATTCGAGCCCGCTTGCAATTGAAACAACCTGTCCTCGATTTGCTACTTCCCTTTCTCGGCCGTTTGGTAAGTTTCTCAGTCGGTGATATGTCATTGTAGTCTGTTGAGAAAGCCACTATTCTTGATGGGGCGTTCAAAGGGGTGGTGTTACTCATACTCGGTTCTTGACTCATCCTGACGAAAGGTCTTGCGTGCATCTATATCTGAAGGGAGAGCCGTGGATTAGAAATTCCCAAACAGTGCTTTCAAGGACCATGTTTTCGATGTGCAAGCTGTGAGGATTTCATCCTCTATTCTATAGTAATAAATTGGAGATAGAAGAAAACGGGTCCTGTCAGCTCAGCCTCACAGGGTTGCAACAGTAAGTTGTTGCCTAAAAGTGCACGGGTTCCTTGGGGTGATCATCACGCGAGAGGCTGAGGCTGTCTCTTTAAGATTATGAGTTGATTGGCCAGGCTCGATAAAATAGTTAGTAGAAGAGATTCCGCAGACTGGAACTTGGAATTATGCGGGTGAGTCCAGGGGCGTTTCAAGCCTCTACAGAATGTCGGAAAGAGAATGGAGGGAGGGTTCCCTCTATACGCCCGATGAGGCAAGCTTCACACCCAAGCTGGATTTGACGGGCAGCGATAATTTCCAGTCGCAAATTCATGAGAAGTGACTCTCAACATGGTGCGCCACAGCTGCTTCATCGCCTTCAAACTCCCCACATACAGGACAAGAGACTGAAATCGATTCAGCACATTCCTCGAAAGCCCCCTCTTCAGTGACCTCCTGAATTCTCTGACCGCCCTTCCTTCGATTCTTCCCTTTTTCTTTAACCACAACGTAGTCAGCGAGACTCGGAGCCTCCCTTGATGGCTTATCCGGTCCATCAATTCTGAAATCTCCATATCTCTGGCCCGAGAAAGCTACAGGCGCACCATTCCCCTCCCCATTCTCACCTAATCCACTCATCGCCACAGACTCGGCCGAAGCTTGCTCCTCAGTCGCCATTCGCTGTACTCGACCAACTCTACCATCTCTTAAGCGGACTTTGATACCCCTGGGATGGTTTCCTTTCGTGAGAAGCTCTCCGACGATGCCCTTGACCTCGCGACCAGTAGGCTGATCAACTTTCAAGACGATAGAAACTGGAGCTCCAGGGATAACTTGTTGGATGGTTGGGACAGAAATATGCTCTCCTAAGCCAGCCCTAGGCCGCCCACCTCGACCTCTGCCTCTCGATGCGCCTCGACCTTGGTGAGAATTCATTTCGGTGGGAGACAAAATTGAATTGATGAGGTTGTTGATTCTTCCAGGGTGCGAGCTTAAATTGGGATATAGGACCGGGAAATGGTTTGGAGTTTTCTGGATATCCAAACATGCATTTGAAAAGGTGAAAGGGTATTTTGTTGGAAGGGTGAGAGTTTCGTTAGCCTGAAATTTTGAGCCACATCACGTGCGATATGTTCTTTCACTTTTGAAGGTAGCACACGGAGGTAGTCTTGACGTTGTCTGGCATTTTCGAAAGTAACGAATTTAAGTATCTGACCCTCGGGGGGGGACCTCGGGGGTTTTTAACGCCATGTCATTCAACCTGCACCATCCATCTCCTTCAATGGATAGAATCAGCTGAGAAATCCGGTCGTAGGTGGATAAGAGATGGTGGAGTGCCGATAATGTATCCCACCAATGCACCTCTCAGAACTCGTATCTTCTATTGAGTTACTGCTTGAAACCCCGAAGTCAAAAATGCAGAGCAAACAGATTGTCTCTCTAGATTAAAACTGCTAAGCATAGTTCAAGATTTACAGTACATTATCAACTGGAAGCCCGGGAACAGACTTATTTCTCCATATGACTTGACCCTCCACACGAATTGGAATTAAGCTCACTATGCGTGTACAGTGCTCACATCGACAGACGAGCGCTCTTGAGAAGCAGCCTCATGAAGCAGGGGTCGCTTCATAAAGACTTGGCTGAGAAGCCGGCAAGAACGAGCAAGTCTTGGTTTGCTTAACCGCTACAAATATTGGAGTGAATCACGGATTCATTCATGGCTAGAGGAGTCAGTCCACCTGATGAGAATTTTTATATCCACTGGAATCGTATCCAAAGTATCCTGCCGCAGGAGGTCTAGGCCCCCAAGGCAAGCGCCTAGGCACCAGCGAAGCTTTGGATGATGGCAAAAGCTCATGATTGGCCGAAACTGATGGAAGTAGTCGCTCTCGCGGAAGAGTCACTCTGCGTGGGAATTTTGAATACCAAAGTCTCGAAAGAAAGTCTTAGCATTAAATATCTAAGTGGCCCAATAGGCGTGGTATCATAAATGTACATGTCGTAACTCATTCAATCCCCCAACCCGCTCCCGCTCCCAAAATCCAATGCAAACCCAGCCCAAAGAAATCAATCACCACCCCCCAGAAACACTGTAATAGTCTCTGACCTTAGAAACACTCGGGTTCTGATCCTTTGGCGCCCCCTTAATATATGCCCCATTCGGTCTCTCCCACTGCGTCCTTTTCTCATCCCAGCAATTCACGTAGAGCAACTTCCCCGCCACGACCGTCTCATACCACGAACTCTTCATGTGATCCATATACCGGTTCAAATCCTTCATCCTGATCGTCACCTCATCGTCTTTTAATTTCTTAGGCTGCTCGATCTTCTTTGGCTCCGGTTTGGTTGCGACCTCGATTCTGTCGGCGAGGCCGGCCATGATGGAGCGGATGTCGTGCTCAATTGCTACGAGTTTCCGGTACATGCCCCCGAAACCTGGACGAGCGCCGTCGTCTCGTTTGGAAGCGATGTCTGTGAGCCGTGACCGCAAATCGAGTTGGACTTCTCGGATGTTGTTGTTTAATAATTGACGTGACTCCCGATCTCCAAGATCCATGCGGGACCCGAAGTGTGCTCGTAATGTGTTGAATTCGATTTGGATTTTCTGGGAAGTAGCGGAAAGGCCATCTTGGAGAGTATCCAAGGCACTGGTGGTTGGGCCAAGTCGTCTTGTAGTTCTGATAGCGCTGCAAAGCTGTCTGCAAGTATCAAGCTCGACAGCTAGGTCGATGACCTGCTGTTTGAATGCCGTGGGAGACATAGCTGGAGTGTAGGTGTAATGGGTAGTTTGATAGGAAGGC
Source organism: Bryoglossum gracile (assembly GCA_037952635.1). Taxonomy (NCBI): domain Eukaryota; kingdom Fungi; phylum Ascomycota; class Leotiomycetes; order Helotiales; family Bryoglossaceae; genus Bryoglossum; species Bryoglossum gracile. The sequence goes on along the minus strand of JAPZPB010000263.1, from coordinate 25,025 downwards.
AGTTTGGCGGTTGATATTTGATAGAAAGGCAGTTTGGCGGTTGGGTTTTGATTGATGTTTGAAAGTGTTTCAAAGTGTTTCTTTGATTGTGTGAATGTATGTGAGTATGAGAATGGAGAAGAGAAAGAAACAGAGGTCTTAAATATCAATTGGCAAATGATGGTGGAGTGTGAACGATGAAAGAGAAAAGAGTCTCAGCCACAGCGCCTCAATATGCAGACCCGGTGAATTGACCGGAAGCCACATTAGGTAGCGGTTTTGGGGGCTATTCGCACCAGGCATCCTTAAAAATGAGTCAAAAAGATGGAAATGACTAACCATTAATTCATGAAGGTTGCAAGGAAAGCTGAAAACCATGCCATCAAAAAGTGCGAAGCTATCTGCAAGTCACAAGATGAGGTTTTGGTAAAAGTTGATGACTGGAAGAGAAACAACCGCGGGGTAACTGTTGATGCGATGAATCCCAGGCCTCACCATGTTTCCCCCGGTGACTCTTTGGGTGATCCGGTGAAGAATTAGGCATTCGGTTTGGAGTCAGCACTGTATTAGCCGATTGACGCCAGACTGCGGCAAAGCAAAATCATGTTATACAGTACTGTACCCCACGATTCGAAGGCATCAAGTGAGATGTTGTGCAGTGCTTCACCCTCGCCAGATTGTGAGGCAGATTTGAGGAAGAGAGAGGGGGAGGAAAAGTTGCACTGGAGACTGATGAAATGGTGGTGGCGGGGCAGATGTTGGGGCTGTGCAACAACTTTTAGGGCTGCATACTGTAACCTGCACGTGAAATGAACGTAGTGCTTTTGGAGGTATTGGTTCCTGGGTTTGTAAATTGCTCGAGATATTGAGAATATAGAGGAAGAGACGGGTGGTATGGAATCCGATTGTGGGTATTCAAATCCGAATTATCTCATCTATTCTCCTTGCGCATTTCGCCCAAAGAAATAACAATCGAATCAAAATCAGAAAGCAGAACAATTTACCCTCGCTCTATCTCGGCCGGCCCATTCGTTCCCAGTATTATAAGATTACTACCTATCATCTCCCTTACGGCAACCAGGGCCAGAATCAAAGCTCATCTTTCTAGGAGGATCTGGCTTCTTCAACTCCAAGACCTCTGACCCTGGCATCATGGCCCTTTCGATCCAGAATTACTGAATACGGGCGACGCGGCAACTTCTCGGTCGGCTTTATTTTCCAAGTAAGTCTTGAATGGGCCAGCATACCCTTAGTTTAGACAGTACCAATCGCTGTATGTTAGTGATGGTGGGGCTAGGTTTGGGTTTCTTCTGTGTCTTCGATGCTGTCCAGTGTCCAGGGCGGAGTGTCCAGTTTCGACGTTTAGTGCACTGTTATGATTTTGGGGAGGCGTGTATTGGACTGAGGTGCTCACCCAGAGAGATGCACTTGATGGGAAGAATGGGGAAAGGAAGCGTAGGAGTCCCGGATTGTAGGAATAGAAAGATATTTCATAAGAAGCGGATATATATTACAAACCCTTGTACCTCTCCCTCCGCTTCCCCTCAACGACTCAAACTCAAAACCATCTGTTGTCCCCCCGACTTCCCGGCACTCATACCCCTTGGCTTAAATTTCCTCATAAAATCCTGCAACGGTGGACTCTTTGCACCATCAAACTCCCGCTTCAACACCACTAGCCTATCTCTCCAGAACCCAAAATTCTCAATGCCCATTTCTTCTTTCAGGAGAGAACGGCATTTGAGGGCTTCACGGTCGAGATGTTGTTCCATGTGGTGGGTTAAGAACCAGTCTTCTGTTTCGTGGTCGTGGGAGGGCAGAAGGAGAGCGAGGGTCTTTTCGGTTTCGCGGATCAAGTTTGGCGGGTACATCGTGCTGATCATTGTTAACGCCCACTTCCTCAATGCTAAGGTATGGGGGAACTTACTTATTTCGCTGGTAGTGTAGAAACGATGCGTGATGGAAGACACATACACTCCTCTCCTCCGGCCGATACAATAAATGATCCAGCATATTATCCGTCCAAATAATCCTCAACCCTCTCTTTTCCAACGTCCTCAAACACATGCTCCTTTCCAACTGCACATATGGACGGACTTCCATCGTCTGGTCACCAGTTCTTGATCTCGGCCGAAAGTGTCGGGCGAAAGCTTGGGTGACGGTGCCGTCGACCCAGGTTAAGGATGTGGAGGGGTGGCCGTCTTGCCAGAATGACCAGATGGGAACCATCAATAGAAGACGGACTGTGAGGTCGATAATATCTTCGAGGACAATATGGCAGTCACCAGAGAGGACGGATGCGAGGTAGAGTTCCATTTCTCCGCGGCTGCGGTTTTTCTTCATCATCCGAGCCAGATTCGTGAGGTGGCGGAATTTGAGAGAATCGACATTGTAGTTCTCCCAGTGATGCAGTGTGCGTTGGACTTCTAATTCGAAGAACTCGAAATAACAATGCACTCTTTTTCGCGATTTGTCGAACAATGGTCCCGGATCGTCCCAGAAAGCGGACAGGAGAGCGACTTTACAGAGAGGGATGAGGTGGGAATGTGAGAGGTAGGATACGGAATCTTGGAGAGTGTCGCGATCGGGGATGATGATTATGGGCGCCATTCTGGATATCTAATTGAGTGAAAGAAAAGATCCGCTGTATTGAGATTGAAAGCGAGGGGTATCAAGGGGTGACAGATGAATATCGAAATAGGAAACTCGAAGGAATATTGAGAAACTCAAAGGATAAAGAAGATTTTGAATGGGAGAACATTCAATGAACAGAGAAAATCCACGAAAACTTAGAAAGTGCCCTACCCCTATTGATATGAAGCCAGGAATTAACGTCAGGATGCAGGACTCCCGGTAGATCCCCTCTCCGCCCTGCGCCACTCCCACTGCCTTCCCCAAGCCTCACCACTCCAAAGCAGGCGGCTCTGCAGCCTCGATCCATTCTCGTTGGTCGCCGGGTCGGAATGCCTGTGAACGTATTCCTGGAGAAAGAGGAACCAACAGGAGTGTGTTTTGGTGGCTGAAAGCTTGTTTGCCTCCTGGGGTCGTCACGAGATTGAGGTTGTGGAGGCTGAACGACGAGAATAGAGCGTCAGAATGCTGACCCGGGTGAGGTGAGAGCTGGAAATAAGTACCCCGGTTTGAGCGCACTAGTTTTGAAACAGAGGCAGAAATGAGTGCGGTGTAAGTTGAGGTAAATTCGTATATTCGACAAGTGTTTTGTTCGCATCACCCCGTTCTCAATTGATATTCAACCTGCGCACATCAGAGCAGACCTAGCTGTCGTTGGCTGCCTGATGGATTCAACGATCGCGAGTGATTTCTTTCATTGGAATTATTTGCCACTAGGCATGGGAATGCGCAACGATGGCTTTTAGTTTTTGGGTTGGGCCGGGTTGGAAGGCTTGGGATGTGATGGATTGAGGAATGAAGTCTAAGCCTGGAGGTCGAGTGGAGTTGGCTCGGGCAGTTTTAAGCGAGAGTTCAGGGGCAGCACATGAAGCTCACAACTCCAGCAATCACAAGACCTCAACGAGTACTAACTAGATTTTTCTACATTAGTATCTCTGAAAGTTCAAGCATCGATGGACGAGTATTTGCAGCTCTCAGTACTGGTATTTTTCTATGTATTGTAACCTGTATCTGAATTTCAAGTAACGTTGGTGATTCCTTAGTCCCTCCTTTCGCATCCCTCGCTCCTTCGAGGTAGCCAAACTCGTCGAACCCCGCCACGGGTATATGGATCTTGCTGGAATCAACACTCAAATTAGTATTTTTATCCGTCTGGGATGGCAGCGAAAGCAAGTCAGGAGTATGTCCTTTTGCTAGAGCAAAAAGCCACCGGCTCACCTCCCGTGATCCTCCTCTCCTTCAACACCATCAAGATCTTCAACCCCACACTAATGCGCAGATCTTTTGCACCTCAGCATATGAGCTGCGGTTTTGAAGTTGCTTTGAATTTGGAGGAGTTCAAATCATGATTCATAACGCAAAAGGGCGCATTCGTGTAGGCTGCTAAGTGTTCCTTGCTTCGTCCCTTTTACTTCGTCCTTCGGGGCTTCAAGCTTCAACATTACGAAGTTATAGTTAGAACCCCCGAAACCCCACAGCAGATACATAAACTTTACAGATATAGTTTTCCAAATGAGTAATTCGAATCGAGTGGGACGTTGTTACTTCTGTGGGGCTTATCCCGCTTCACTAGACTCGACTCATTCACTCTTGTGTGTATACCGCTCAGGAATCCCTCCCTCCCCTGCTTCTCGATCCCTCTCTCGTACTAAACTTTTCAAACCCCACTACCGGCATGTAGATCTATCTTAGATCTTCACGCAATGCATCATCTCAGATCGAAAGGAATTCGAGGAAGAGCCCTATGGATGGGATCCTTGATTTGACCCAGAGGCCGACTATTTCCCACGTGGCTTAGATCTCCCGTATCAGCGCACTCTCCATGATGATTATTCTAGCAGATAACGAAAGGGCCTAATAAATCATGACATGTTGGGACATCAAGGCATAAAAAGTTTCAAGCCCATTAGATACAACGCCGTGGATTCAAGCCGATATACATCAACCCTCACACCTAAAATCTAGCCTCAACTTTCTTCTCAGTATCACCCAGCGCCCACGCACTAGCGTTTGTCCTACTTCTCACGCCCGTCGCCTGAGCCTCTGTAAACCCCTTCGCCTCGACCGCCGGATTATACCCCAACTTATTATGTTTTCCGACAACCTCACTCGGAACCGCCTCATTCGTCTTCCCATCCGCTCTCTTATAAACCGTGACTACCACAGCACCCCCAAGTCCCAAATTATGTTGAAGAGCAACAGTCGTATCTTTAATCAATCGATTGTTGGCCCAGCCTCTCAAGTGCCAGACGAGTTCGGCGCATTGCGCGATACCGGATGCGCCGAGGGGGTGTCCCTTGGAAATCAGACCGCCGGAGGGGTTAATGACCATTTTACCTCCATATGTAATATCCCCATTCCTGACCATCTCGTGTGCTTTCCCAGGAGGAGAGAGCCCAAGGGCATCAATAGTGATCATCTCGTTCGCGGAGAAGCAATCATGCAATTCGCAAACCTTCACATCCGCAGGTGTAACCTTCGCCTCCTTCATAGCGACGCCAGCTGCATATTTCGTCATCTCGAAACCCATGAGATCGATCGCAGATTCGGAGAATGTTCTAGGGGGGTCGGTAGCTAGGCACATCCCTGCAATGAGGACGGCTTGGGACTTGAGGTGTGGGCGAGCATCGAGGAAGTCTTGGGAGACGAGGACAGCGGCTGCTCCACCATCAGAGGTGGGGCAGCATTGGAGTTTAGTGAGGGGATCGAAGATCATGGGGGACTTCATGATTTGATCCAGGGTGTAGACATCTTGGAATTGAGAGTAGGGGTTTCGTTGGGAGTGTTCGTGGTTAATGCGGGCGATTTCGGCGAAGTCTTCGTTTTTGGCACCATACCTGAAGATGTTAGCTGTGAAATCGATGAGAGTGAGGGACGTACTTCTCTTTGTATTCTCTGCCGGCATTACCGAACATCTGCGCAGCTCCAGGAGCATTGGTAACTCCACGAGTGGCCTTCATCATCTCGCCGAATGTGCTGGTGGGGTTGCTTCGGTCTTGGAAGAAGGTTTGCAGACTTCCTGGCATCATCTTCTCGAATCCGACGACCATGATACAATCGGCGCCTCCGTGACTGATAACATTGCGGGCGAGGTGAAGACCAGTCGACCCAGTAGAGCAGTTGTTGTTGACGTTGTAGATTGGGATATTGGTCATTCCGAATTGGTAGAAGACTTTCTGTCCACAAGTTGAATCGCCATAACAGTAACAAGCAACTCCTTGGTCAACATCATCGTAGTTGATTTGGGCATCGAGCATAGCCTTGACACCAGCCTCGAAACCAAGCTCTGAATAATCAACCTTTCCTCTGGGCTTGATGAACTTTGTCATGCCCACGCCGAGGACATAGCATGGCTTGTTAGGTGAGATAACCATTTCGATATGTGTGAGAGGTGATGGGGAGAGGGATGTCGACAGGTTGTATGAAGGAAAAGGACAACAAGGACGGGAAGATGAGAGAGAAGTCAATTCATACTTGTATTATTGCTTCTCCACATGGAAATAAGAATACAGGGGGAAGTGCGTCGCCGACAACTGGGGATGCGGGGAGAAATAACCGAGGCTGTTGACAAATCACGTGGATGACACTGTATTTTGGGGATCTCATTGCGAGATTTGAGTCAGGTTTGACAGAGTCAGTGTGTGGATATGACAATGAAATTGTTCGTTATTGCAAAACTTTGCATGCTCCCAAAACCAGTCCTGTTGAGTCCTAATTTGGATTAGTAATCTTCTTGGCCTTCACCACTTTATTCTGTTGACGTCTCTTCCTTTAATGCCGAGAGTCGCGGCATGCTTAGTTGATCATGTTGAGAATGACAGCTAAGGATCTTATTCTATACCTACAATGGTGTTTCAACAAGCCCCAGTGTTTGTTCTATTCTAAGTTGTGCTTGCTTTGAGTAACTCTCAGATGTAGCGTTGGGGTAGTTTACCTGCCATATAAGCTTGTATAATCAGTCTGTTTCGTGCTTCTCGGCCTTGCAACATCATTTCAAGTTCTTCTCAAGACTGTCCCTACTTGAAGTCCCAGAATGGAGGCTCTAAACTTTCCCTTCTGTCGTTTATCAACTCTTCATGATGCCCAGGCCTGAATGGGTACGCAAAGTAACCTCGATTTTGGACCCAGAGGTATGTCTCCCCTCTGCTTAAAAGCTTCGTCGTCGCCATGGGGCCTCCATATTCTTCTAGAGAGTCTTGGAAAGGCTACTATCTCGAGATCGGAGAATCATAGTTGATAAGTATATGCATGGAGAAGCCGAAGAGAAGCTAAGAAGAGGAGAGTCTGTGCCAGAAGAGTTTGAGCTGCATTGAAGAGTGGGGAGCGCCTGCAATCAACGATCCCAAGGGAGGAGCTCGAGAGGAAATGATGTCGTGTTTTTGGCCGGGGAGGCCTGTTTGCCTAGGAGATTCTCTGGGGGGATGCGAGCAGAAATTATATGGACTGCATTGAAGAGTAGAGGTTGCCAATCTTCATGGACTCCGAGGATATGAAGAAATTGTTTGAGATGTGGATCTGATTCTATTTTTTGGATGATAAAGGAGCACATATAAATTGAAGTTGAATTGGGATGAGGTTTAGTGAGATGAGAAAGTGGAAAACTCGACAGAAGCCTACGACGAAGGGAAGAATGGACTGCCATAACATATCAAGAAGCTAGGAGCAAACAGAACTATATATAATTGATGTACTTCTTCCCATTCCCTTCCCCGCCTATGTTTAGGCGGCGATGAGAGGAAACTTGCAGGAGTGGTAGATTTAGGGAATGGATTAAGATGAGAGCTAGACAATCAGTAAGGAGAATGAACACTACTTGAATAAAAATGAATTCTCTGCAAATTCGCCTATTCACAAAGAATCTCGTGATCTCTATACCCGAATTTCCGTTTCACTCCTAAACGCCGGATCCCCCATGCATCAAGGTCTCCCAATTGCAACCTGCATGAGCCACTCAACTATGTCCTGTGGATTTTCAGCAGCGTCTATTTTGCCACAGGACCGTTTTCTGGCCCATTTTGCTCCAACCCCGAGCCAACATTGCTCATTGCCCCTAGAATAAGGCCATGCCATTGCTCTCCCAGGCAGATATTCTTGAGTAAATAATCATTTCGAAGCCAGGGCAGCAAAGAAACACTCGGAAATGCAAACGGAAATCCCTCCCTCCTAGAATGCATCAACGCCGGGAAATCTGGGTATAACCACAACACACCGTTGACCCCATGCTCACGGTGCTCCCAACTCAAAAGTCCAACACCGCCATCCACCCTCTTCCGCCCACAAGGAAGCCCTACTAGTAGCCTACTCAATAGTTCAATTCAAATAACCTCCCGTCCAATATCCACTGCTCCAGTATCGACTGTTTCTACTGTCGATGCAAACAAACGAGTGAGCTATGTCCTTGCTGAGACGAACACAAGTCTCCACTAGCGCTGAAGAAGTATTTCCTCCCGCCCTTCCAGACCTCCCATGCTAAATTTTAACAGTTCAAATATGAACCTTTGAAAGAAGATAACAGCGAGATCCGTCTCCTCCGCATTCTCCCCGGCTCAAATGGCACACTTCAACGTCGTGGGCCGCCAGCAGCGGATGGGGCACTAGCTCCGTGGCCGTCAAAGCGGATTTGTTGCGAGATCTTTCATTCTAACATGGAAGATGCACCGCCTTATCAAGCACTGTCCTATACTTGGGGACCCGAGAATGCGAACCGCCATCAAATTAGTTTGAACGGTCGCCTATTCTGGGCGCGGGAAAATCTATGGACTGCTTTATGTCGAATTCGGGACGATGAGAAAGTAATCGTCATTTGGATTGATGCGATATGCATCAACCAAACCAACACTACCGAGCAAAGTGCGCAAGTGTCCAAGATGCTTCTTATTTATGAAAAAGCAGAACGTGTAAAGGTTTGGCTTGGACTGGAGGCTGATGATAGCCATGTTGCGTTTGAGCTTGTTAAGGCGCTGTGGGAACATAGGGATGATGATGATTTTGGTGCTTCGGTTGTGCACGCAGAAGGAGCTCTTCATCAGCTGATTGCTTTTGCAGAGCTGTTAAAGAGGCCGTATTGGTCGAGGATTTGGGTGGTGCAGGAGTTGACGGCGGCGAAATCGATACTGATGTCTTGTGGAGAGGATGAATGTACTGCTGAAGAATTGGCTGAGGCAGAGGCACTGGTCTTCATGGCTTTGAATATGACACCCTTTCGTGACCCGCTGGTTTCTGCTCTTGCTGAAGGGGGGATCACGCTGGGAACTTGTCGGGCTGATCATGCGGTTTTGTGGCTGGAGAGCTGGAAGAAGCATTTTAACTCAAATAAAACGCGGGACCCGAGTTTCGTTAGGAAACTGTTTGAACATCAGAAGCGGCAGTCAACAAATCCAAAGGATATGATATACGGGCTGGCCGCACTGACTAATGCGAATGGTGTATATCCGATTGAGGTTGACTATTCTCGGAGTGTGAAGGAAATATATACTGCGATAGTGACAACGGAGATCACCAAATCCGGGAGCTTGGAGATTATCGCATGGGCGTGGCCAAGAATCCACGGGCGTGACCTTCCTTCGTGGGTTCCGGATTGGTCGGCTAGCACTGGCGAAGATTCCGAAAGGACGAAGGTCTTTCGGAGACATTGGTTTTTCAACCAGGGAAGCGGGCATGATCCGAAGGGAGCATCAAGAGGTATAGAAGCCGAGCCGAGCTTTGATGAAAGTGGATATATAATGACGGCGAAAGGAGTCAAACTCGGCACGCTTGATATAATGGGCGAGCCGACAAATATGGATACGCAACTTGATACTAGCGGAGCGGTGCTTGCCATCCTTCGGTTCTGGCCCATTGTGGCTGATTTACCTCGAACGGAGGGCTCTTCGAAAGATATTCTGTCCCGGCTTATACGGCTCGTGTACATTGAGTCGTACTTCGGCGGATCGTATGAGCCGAAGACACATCTACTCCTAAATACCTTTGCGGGTTTCGTAAGGGATCTACATCCAAATGAACCTCTAGACCCACGACTTGCGGAATCGTTGAAAAGGTTTCAGCAGGAACACGAATCAGCAAAAAAGCCTGGGGACACTGAATGCCCAAGGGACTGGGTAGTGAAGCTTGGATGGTATATAAACGATCGCCGGTTTTTTATCATTCGAAACCGCTTCGGGATGGCACCTGAAGAATCGAAGCAAGGAGATGTTGCATGCGTTTTGCTCGGCTGTCCAAACCCAATGATATTGCGGAAAGTTGAGAATCACTACCTCATAGTTGGGGAAGCTTGGCTTGAGGGATACATGCAGGGAAAAGCAATTGATGACTTGGAGTGCGGAGACTTGGCACTGGAAGAGTTCGAACTGCGCTAAAGTAAGCATATAGAAAACCATGACTGGAAACGAGACAACAAAATTTCAGTGCGTTGAAATTGGAAGGGCTCATCAGATGGATAAATACACATGTAGCAATCTGGAAACGCACTTGCTGAGCCATTCCCGGAGTAGAACGAGACCTGCAGCTTTCAGACTGCGCCAGAATGTAGACTAGACTGAGGAATGTACGTCAGAACGTAAGATATAAGCGTCTCTGTCCATTGATTTTGCAGTCGCTATCTATGCCGTCGCGAATTCATAACAAGCACCCAGAGTCATACGCGCAGCAGCAATCTAGCAATGATATCAAACGCCTTCCCTTATCGTACTGTCGCCGCAAATCCGCAAATCCGCACAAGCTCAGGATCAACGCACCCAATCCACAAGCTTATTGCTTATGCAGCCGCAGGATAAACAGGGGTACGCGCTGGCTGGCCATCTGCTTCAGCAGCCAGGATATGCTTGCCTGTCTTCACGATCTTCTCCAGAATTGTCTCGTATTCGAGTGTCGATTCAGCAACGATAACGGTGTTGAATGGTTTGGCCTTGGGACTGATATCGAACGAGGTGACTCCTACGATTAGACATATTAGCATCTAGCACATCTCAAGCATAGAGACGGAGGGAATGGGGAAGGGAAATAGAGAGTGGTGCCGGGGAAGTTGAAAGAGGAGGAGCTCACCTTCAGTGTTGGACAGAACCTTAGTTACTGCGTTGACACAGCCGCCGCAGGGAAATTCAACATCGAACTTGTAGCTGTGTCCAGACATCTTGATGGTTGTGGATGAGGATTCTCGGGGAAGGTTGGCGGGGTAGAATTGTAGGATTGATTGATTGACTTGGGGACTTGACTTGCTTGTGCTTTGGATAGTTTTCTCTTCTTTGCAGATTTGCAGTTGTAGAACCGGCAGACTCGTTTGTATTTGTATGAAAGTAGAAAGCAGTGTCGCAGCTCGGGGTAGTGCAGGAGTTGATCTGTCAAGGTGTTACTGTACGAAGCTTGAGCTTAGAAATCGAGATTCGAGAGTCACTCGCACTGTCGTTGCACCTGCCTTGTCAGTCTCGCTTACTTCGGCCGCTCGACTTCGAGGCAGGAATGAAACCTGCTCACTCCATCTCACCCCTGGATCACAAACTCCCTCACAATCAAAGACGTCAGTCTATTTTGGGAGGCGGGAGCGACTCAATCAGATCAAGCTGATCAAACCAGGAGCTGGGGTTGGCTAAATGCGAGGTCTCGTGTGTGTTTGGGAGCTGAGTGTAAAGTCACGGGATATTGAGTCGAGTATCACGTGATTAAAGGGGTTGAGCAGGTTTGACGTTTTCTCTCCCTTTTTGATCATTTCAAGACTTGTTCTATGAATGATTTTGGAAATCCCTATGTTGAGGCTGAGGGTGTCTGGGGATCGTCTTGTTGATCAACAGCCACTCCCGCCTGGACTGCCTCCAACTGGCTCTGAGCCAGGAACGGGGAACTGCATGGCGTTCCTTTTTAACTGTTACGCCACCTAACCCTTATCTATCACACGTTTACTTGATCTCTCAGTTCAAAATCCCTTCCACTTGTTTCCCTGTTAGTGTTGTTTACCCGTTTTCCTCGCACGGCTGAAGCAACAGATCTCAAGTGGATCAGGATATGAGCCGCATGCCAGCAACGTCATGGGACTTGGTGTGAGGCTCAAAAGTACTAGGTTGATGATTCATTTTATGACGTATGAGAGTACCATCCCATTGCGATCTCTGGTAGAGTCATCTAGAGTGAGGAGATAAGAAGAGGTTCAATGTGGGAGCACGGTTTTAGAGGATGACAGCGGAGGACTCTGTCTGGTGATATTCAAGGTTGTTAGATTTCGGCGTTTTCAAAATTAGGGTGTTTATTTTTCATTTCGGCGCAAAAACTTGTGCAAGCAAAAAACCTTTAAAATACAAATCCTCCTTTCCTTCCCCGTCCTATCATCTAGTGCTCGCTGCTGAAGTCCTCCACGAGCCTCGAGACCCTGATGGCCTCTTGAAACTTGACCCTCTCCTCTGGCATCATCCTACATGAAGGGAGATGGCGGCGGTGGAGCAAGGGGCGTTGGACACACATTAATTTGTTTCAGGTAATCTCATCCGATCGGCACATTGACAATCTCTTGTTGAAAAGCCCCAGTCTATCTAGTCATCTAGTCAACTAGCCAACATTTCGTTCCGACTCTGGTGAAAGGATGGCTTACCTGTTGTCGCATATCCAGCCGGGCATACAGATTCCAACTTCGGGGATGGACGTCTACCCTCATTATCTCCAACGGACGAAGACTCCTCCGAAACAAAACTATTTTCAAACTCCCACGTCTCTCCATTTTCATTTACCAAAGTACTGTTACTGCCCTCAGTAATAGCCTTCTCCTGTTCTAACTCCTTAGCGGTTGGCACACTTTTGACTTTACTAAGCTTGCTGGCCTCTTGTTCCTCTTCATGAACTTCCTGCATTTTCCTCGATACGCAAGATAGATCTGGTTATAGTCACTAGCATTATCTATGCTCTTTCGCAAATATGTCCTTAGCGATATCAGACTCGCAGAAACGCCATAACTCCTCCATCTCATCATCGCCTTGGAACTGCTCCAAGAAAGTTCCGCAGTGGTGATGTATGCCCTGGTCGGATTTGTGATTCATATGTACATGTGCAAGCTCGCCTTTTTGAAATCAACTAGCTGAGTCTAGCTCAGGGAATCTCATATCCCAGGCACAGTAAGCTCTGAAGTTATTGAGAAGAGGGGTTCGCAAATCGTGCACGAGCTGTGGTGAGCTACCTGATGCGATTTCTCAATACCGAGGGATGAGCTCACCTCTGGAAACCAAAGATTCATTAACACGTGGCCATTTCACCTATTAACGTGACTGAAGGAGCACATGACCCAAAAAAAACCTCATAATTCTCAATTGTTGCACTCAGAAACGCTAGGCGTATGTCCAGGATATAGTTGGTGGGCTTGGGAACTTGCTTAAGTCAATATTCAGTCTGAGTCTTGTCATCGACCTCCTCCGCCTCATTGTTTTCTGCCCACGCCCAATCTTTGCTACCCTCTCCATACAGGGGCACACCCGTTCACGACAAGATCCTCCTGTGGAGGTAAGATCTCTTCCCGTTTATCGCCATTTTCGTCTACTTGGGCGAGACAAAGACCGTCGGCCATTGCATGTTCCCATATCGATACTCCCGGGCTTGGTTCGATCAAGACATCAGAATCTAGAAAGATTGCTGAGGAAAGACCGTACAGAAATTACGTCTCCCTTGCTAAGCACAACAGCTTCTTCACCGCAAAGTACACCACACAACTATAAACCTCATAGTTAGTTTCAAGTACCCAGGTTTAATTTGACTGAAGATCCCAAACTGGGGTTCAAAATAATCATTAGCCAGACTTGATAGCCTGAATCAAATTAAGCATCCACCAATCCCGGCATGTCCTCGTCTGTCTCCTCATCGGCCAGTACCAAAGGCGGCATATTCACGTTATCCTCCGTCTCAGTATAATCCTCCTCTGTTTCTTCATCAGCTGGCACCACAGGTGGCCTATCCTCGTCATCATCAGTTTCAGTATCGTCTTCTGATTCCGACTGAGGGTTGGAAACCCCGAGCATGTTCATAAGCCGGCGCCCGAAACTCATCGGCACATCTAGAATTCCAATAGCTTCCACTGCACCATCTTCAGAATCAATATCATCATCATCAGATCCTCCATACCCTATCATTCTGGCTACTCCTGCGAGTGGATTATAGTCAGGACCTCCGCCGACTCCGAAATCTCTAGTGGTGGCGTGACCTTCGATGGCAATTCGTTGAGATGGGTAGGAGTATATGTTGTGATCTGGAGGTAAGGGATCTGCGTCTGAGTTGTTATTTCGGTGAAGAAGTTGGGATGGTACAAGTGCCATCAGAGTTTGGTTGTTGTCGAGGTAAACAGATCGCACAACGTCAAGGGTCATCTCTGCGTTGCTGAGCAAGGGCAATTTGTCTAAGTCTGGCTTTGGAATAATTGCAGCAACTTCTTGTAGAAGAGAGGACGGTTCTGGTGACTTCCACAAATCCTTAGTCTGCAAGACGTAGATCTCCGAGAAAAGCACCTCCGCATCCGTTCGTGCTTCAACTCCCCAGATACTTGGAGGCGCCTTGATATCCAACTCTTTGAAAAGACGAGCATACAACCAAGGGAGCTTCTGCATACTGTCGAACAAGTATCGTCGGGCCGTATCGGGTTGACGAAGTTGCAAGGCTGCAAAGGCTAGAGATGGAGTAGTATGTGAGGCTGAATCGCAAATTCCATCTGAACATTCGCGAGTCCATATTTTCGGCAAGTCGGAAGCATACAAGTCCAACAGCCATTGAAACTCGTGAGCTCGTAACGCCAAGTTGTGAATTTGAAGACGCATGCAGTATGGATCTGCTTCCGGATCAAGACTCAACAGCAATTTTCCCCACTCCAAAGCTGTCCTGTATGTACCCTTCTGTATAAGCGACTTGATGTACTGATGACCGGCGAGCCAAAATTCTCTGTTCTCGGGTCTAGCGAAGTCGAAACGAGCCTTTCCTTGCCCAATCTTGGTATTGAAGACGGATATTCCTGCTCGGCCAAAGTTGAAGAGGGCTCGCTCGAGAAGATCCGACGATAGGGCATGGTCTGATTGACTCTTGGCGATCATGCTGACTTGAAGGAGGAGAGATTCGTGGTAGGCTGCAAGGAATTAGCTATGACCATATAAGTGAGTCGAAAACTTACGATTATTGATCAGGAAGCCAATCAAGTTTTGAGGATCACCCACATGAACATATTGTTGGAACTCGACTTGTATCTTCTGGTATCCCAAATCATGAACAAACTTGAATTCAATAGTCCCATCAGTCGCCTTGTTGTCCTCGATAGCCATCGTCAAACCCCTAGTCGTCCCCTTGGGCCAATCTCCCTTCCCTTGGATCAACGGATTACGACGGAGTGTGATCTCTGGAATACCCTTGCCGGGAGCATGGTTTCCTTTCAAAGCAGTCTCTAGATCCATTTGCAGTGGTATATTTCGTAGCCTTTGGCGGCGTCCACGGGCAGCGTTATCCTCCTCAACTGCCTCTCTCCCAAATAGGTTCCGCATCTCGGTAGCAACCTTCAAATATTGTGTGCTGATTCCTAGCAACTTGCAGACTCGCTCGTATTCGGGATCTAGGGTCGGAGTGGTCTTTACATTGCTAACTTCTGGCTTTTTGATATTAAGTTCTCGCAATGCATTATCGATCTCATCAGGCCCATCTTCGACAGTAGCTTCCGCTACGGGAGCTTTATTCTCCTTTTTCGCAGCCTTCTTCTTCTTCTTTTTGGGTTTCTTCGCCTTCTTCACTGCAGAGGTGGGAGTGGGGGCAGTAGGGTGGGCGTGGTCGTCCTTCAATCCTTCCGCTGCCTCCTCAGGATCCTCCTCGTCTCCCTCGTCTTGAAGAGCAGCTAGGTTGGCAAATAAACCGGCTTTCGATTTCTGCGGTACGATGGGTTCATCTTCAGACTCCACTTCTTGTTCTTGAAGCTTTGCTTGTTCCTCCAACTCGCGCTGCTTTTGAATCTTTCGCAATTGTCTGCTCGACATTTCGATGTCGAAACTCAACCAAGACTACAATAATATTTGCGCTCGCAGATTTAGAGGGTAGTTGCGTCGGGAACGGTTGATTTGGGTTGTGTGGGGGAATACTTGAGGTACTACGAAGCATCTCCCCGCCTAATGATACTGTAGAAACGGCAGAATTGCGCTTTCAGATCTTCACCGCCTTGGTCAATATCAAATCAGTAATTAGGGCGTGGGAACATGGCTTCATCAACTTGCAACGTCTTGGATAATTTAAAGAAGTTGAATAGATGGGACAGGCCATTGAACCAGGGATCTTGGGTACTCCAAATACATTTGAGCCTGGGTCCCCAAACTAGAATGCCTCATCGCACCCCAACGCCGCACTCTCTACAAGCTCTACCACGACTGGGCGAATACAAACGCTAACTTCATTCCCCCTCCCCTTTCTCTACTGATCCCGTACTCCTACTTCGGTCAAACTTCCTTCTTAATAACGAGGTAACTCAGACCCCACCCACGACCTTACCTCCAACTCCAACTTTCTCGGCGACCAACTCAACCCCGGGAATGCCAATGCTGATGACTTCGACCTCACTCTCTGAGCTGCCCGCGGAGGAAACTGCGGGAGAGATGGAGCAACGTGGTCATGTAAAAGAGCGTTCGTTTGCGTGCAACTGTTTTGATGTTCAGTTCGATGGCCCTTCCACTAATACCTTTTCGCCAATTCTCTGATATTTAATTCCCCAAGTACGAGGTTACAACTCTCAAAATATATATCTGGCCGAAAGACTGGGCCAGAGTCTATCCTGTCTCTTATCTTATTTCCTAGAAATCTGACAGGACAGGCTCGCATCTAGAATTTCGAAGCTTTGCCACCTCCACGTCGCAGTGATCAATCTTCTCCAAGCCGGCCTGGGTAAAATGCTGGATCTAAGCTCCCTTACTC
Organism: Bryoglossum gracile; assembly: GCA_037952635.1. Lineage (NCBI taxonomy): Eukaryota > Fungi > Ascomycota > Leotiomycetes > Helotiales > Bryoglossaceae > Bryoglossum > Bryoglossum gracile. Next base: position 8,522 of record JAPZPB010000263.1, on the reverse strand, counting down.
ACCTCGACGTCCTGAACGTCCATGTATTGTGCAAGGAAAAAACATCGCCATTCCTAGCATGGGGCAGACGACTGTGGTTTACAAAATATTGGATCCCCAGCGTCGGTTGGGCTCAACAACTCGACTCTCGCCGGATCGTAGCTCCTAGCAACCTAGGTATAAGCGGACTGCCTTCATTTACAAAATACGATGTGAAAGCTATTTAGGCGCTCTTCAACAAGGTACCATCGTTGAAGACTTTACGCATAAATAATTCTTAGTGTGTATCATCTTCCTGTTGGCATTATTTCCAGCGCGACAAGGGGCGGTGGAAGGCCAGAAGCGGGGCCAGTTAGCTGAGTTCGATCAGATATCCATTCGTCGCTCAACATTCCAAACGGACTTAGTTTTTGAGCTCCGGTTCATTTGTTTACCTCTCTTTGAATATTAAGCTCGGTGATTAAGAATATCTTGAATTTCCGTGGCCTAAATACTCTACGCTTAAGAAATGCCAACAGCACAGCAGGTGATCCTGCAAGCTTTGACTTACAGCTCTGACAAGTAAATCCAGAGGTTTGAAACCCAGTGATAATCTTTTTTACATGTGAATCAAGGTAGTTAGAGTTCTTGTACCACTATGCCTTCGTCCACTAGGTGTTGTACTGAAGTTAAGGGAGGTGAAGATCTTCACAACACCACAAATTAAGCGAGTAAAAGATTTTGAAGGACTCCATGTTTTAGGCACAAGGCCTGCTCTTATTCGTCACCCACTTTGCCGGGGAGCTATCGGAAATCTGAGCTCGCATATTTTCGATAGGATTCCCCTGCCTACCTTTCAATATCAACAACAACAACAACTTCATCGATCTATCTCGACCAGCACTAGCCAAGATGGAACTGCTTGATATTGCTCCAGAGATAGTAGGCAAGATCTTCGATGCATTCCAGGTTTGTATAAAGCCCCCTTCTGATTGCAACTTCAAAGCTAATCACCTTGCTTCAAATCGAGCAGCCCTCGGCCCTCTTTCAATGTCGCCTTGTATCAAATGTCTTTTGTGACTTTGCGACACCAAGAACATTTCGTACTATAGAGTTTATAAAGTTCGAGGGCTATGTAGAGAGGTTTGAGCGAGTCCGGAAGTTCCATTTGCAGGCTATTCCACAACACTTGGCCTTGGTCAAGGAGGTGGTATTCGGGCCATACCTTCCTCAGATTCATCAAGGGTTTAGGAACTTGGAGACGGAGACCTGTGAATTGTTGGCAGAATGTTTGCGAGGAATGTCTTCCTTACGAACCTTTCAGTAAGTAATAACTCCAGCCTCTTTTACTACGTTTACTGATGTTGTTCAGCTGGGACCAGAATATCTACATTACGAACCGTATTATTGACGCATTGACGAAGCTTCCTAGCATTTCCGACTTACGAATTGTCCTTCCAGAAGTTCCTCACTCGGGCCGGGAAGAAGATGGATGGCTAAACCATTATGAGGTTGAGAGACAGTTGGGAGAGTTTAGGAAGTTGGTATCTTTTGAGATCAGCAATATGTGGGAGCCGTCACCAGCAATGATCAACAGCCTCCTCCCAACGTTGGTTCATTCTCCGGCACTCAAGTTGTTCTCCTTGGATCTTACTAATGATGACATTGAGTGGGGATGGAATTTTGATCGGTTTCCCGCCCTGGTTGAGCAATATGCAAAGCACCCAAGCACAAGACCCCTTCCCCTGAAGACGCTCAAGATCAACAGAGGTTGTTATATCCCAGCCACCGGTCTGGACGGATTAGTTCAACTCTCTGGCCTAAAATCACTTGAATTCAACACTCAAGAGAGGACGTGGCCAGGTAAAAGTCAAATTCTCCAATACATGGCTGGCCGGGTACCCAACCTACAGTCAATTACAATTGACGGCTGTGGTTTCGACAAGGACCGAGACGCGCCAAATATCAACTTCCGCATGGACTTTCCTTCCTTGTCGGAGCTTACCATTGTTGCTGGAATGGATTCGGGATGGCTTGATTCGATCAGCGATTGTGGTGGTGCTGGGGGAAATGCCGTGATGTGGAAGAAATTGGCCTGCAGCTTCAGTTACCATATTGAAGATGGCTTGCACCCTTATGATTCAGGACCGGATATCGATTTCATTAGAAGCTGCACCGAACTGAATGAGCTATACTTTGGTATTTTCCTTGAGAAATGGGTATGTACAGAATCCTAGGCTTGTCGAGTAAAAGCAGCTAACTCGTAACTCTCTTCATTCAGGGCGACTTTGTATCCGCGGTTGCTACACTCTCTCATCTGCGAGTCCTTTATGTCGACGTTATACCATATGATGTGCCGATTGCCAATCACGAGTCCAAGCAAAGCGCTGCTGCCGAATTATTCAAGTGCAATCCCCGCCTTGATACTGTCATCCTTGAGAACCGTGCTTTTGGAGGTAACACGGGCTTTTGGAAGAGAGAGAAGGGCGATGTCAGGGCGCAGAGTGGAGAAGAGATTGGGCTCTTGCGACGAACAATCTACAAACCATGCAAAACCAACCTTTGCAGTTATGCATGGTGGGTGTCAAATATGTAAGGCTTGGACAATTTTCGAGGTTGTGCTGATTTAGCTTTTTGACTGAGGTCCGACGAGCCTTTACAGCTGGGCTATTGGGTAAGATTGATGGCTGTCACGAAGTCCAGGAACCACTGTGCCAGGCCACCGTAGAATTCCAATACTATGTCTTGAAGCTTCCATCGAGGCCTAATTTCAGACCAGGGCCTAGAGAACCGAAATCAGACTTCTCTCGACCTCGTGAGGTCAGATTGGTGAATTTTGAAATCAAATAATTTCCTCAAGTCGACCCGTGACATTCTTTCGTAAGGAAAGATACACTATTCCCTTGGGGTGCCAGCATAAAGGTCTCAGCGCCGTATATCCCCTACCGGTAACCGCTCTAAATTGCTTCTCGATTTACCCTAGAGTCCTAGGCGACCTACCAAATGAAAGATGTAAGTCTCTAAATGCCAAGTTAAGCCATATTTTCTATCGTCAGGTTGGCCCTGTCGTGCTCGTTCTTAGAACAAGACTGATAAAAATCCGTAGACTGTCTTGATAACACTCCAGCATGGATTTTGTGCTGTTAACGCTGGGCTGAGAGATGAGACGTTGTATGAGCCAGCCTCCACCCTGACGACCAGTTCTCGATCCGTTGACAAAGTACCGTTGTCTTTTTATGATCGTTATTAGATACGCTGAACCGTTTCGATAAGTCCGATTCGTGATCTCGAGAAGAGTCTTTCCTAGGAACTTCAACAACTTTATCTTTATCTTGGTGGATGGCAGTGTTTGCTGTGTGGATATTGGAAGTGCCTTTTTCATTCTTAACTACAGCTTAAAAGAAAGGTTCTGGGACTTAACTCGATCTAGAACTTGTCCTCAACTAGCATCGAGATAATCAGCCCTTCGTCGCACGTCTCCTTAATAATTTTCCCAGCCAGCATAGTCACTCTGCGTCAGCTGATTCAAAGAGCAATGCACGTTAAACAACCCATTCCTCCAGCCTCACATCCTCAAAGGCCCACTGATTGCGTCCGACAACGCCCTCTAGCGATGACTATACGTGCACCGATACACAATCTCCCATAGCGGTGTGCCAAGCATGTCTGCTATTAACGGTGGCCCATCGGGGATCTTCCGTGCAACCAATTCCTTCGTTCTCAGCACTGCAGCGAATTTCTCTTAAACGCAATCGAAGGAGCATTCTGCTCGTCCGAGAGACCCGGAAACGTGACGAGTGAGGTGGAGAAGGGTCCCAGGCCGTTACAAGGTGCGATAGAGAGCTCGTCAGTGGTGTTGAGGCCGCTGGATAGGCTGCCGATGTGGTCGAATCGGAAATTACTAAGTTGGAAATAGTAGTCGGCAAGCTGCTCGGCAACCTTGTCCCACATCCTCTGTGGCACTGTTTTCGACACGGGGTTGGAATGTCTAGGTCTGAATGGGGCCTTGCGCAGATCTGTGTAGCAGTTTGTTAGTTAGAAGAGAAGAGATCTAAGAGAAGGTGTTTGTTTGTAGAGTCAATCTCTAAGAAAACGTTGGAGGAGGTGCCAAGTCATATGTCTAATAACAAGCTTGTTGCTTAGGCTGATGCTTTAGGCCATACTCGCCCACCTCAAGATTTAAACAAAAAGTCTCGAAACAGATACTCTATAAAACCGGAATAAAATACAGATCGATATCTCAATATATTTCCTGTTTGTAGGTTTGGCCTGCAGAAATATAAAGGACTTCTATGGAACTTTTTGTTGAGGTGATCAACTGATTGGTTATATTATACACTGTTCCGGGCTTCGAAGGGCTACGTAGGATGTCAGAGGGTCTATTAGCGGTCCCTGGAGGGCATTAAGGCCGCACCAAACCCCCTTAAAGCCCCTGCGGGAGAAAAAAGCCTGAAGCCTGCTCTAGATTTTGCAGCTCCCTTGTCCTCAGAAAGACGCCGTCCCTGCTTGGGTTTAAACATGCCATTGTTTGACGCAGTAGGCATTGAATAACCCTTTGCAGGTATGCCGCCGTTAAGAGCGAAGGAGACTCGTATATTTGGGTCAAAATGTGTGGTTTAAATACACTATCTGCGATGTGTTTTAAGTTGGGCACGCTTTATTAGCCTTGGAACACCTAAGAGGAGCTCACGGGTCTATTCTTGACTTGAAAGAAGTCCCCGGTCGGTTCTTCCTAGTTGTACAGTATATGCATAATAACATGCGATTTATTTGGGTCTGATGTGGTTGGTGGAACGCCTTTTTTAATCCTACTTGAAGACCAACTCTCTGAGGTTCTGCCACGCTCATTTCTAGTATTAAAGCATCTCAATTCAACTTGCACTTACCTGCACAGAGCTCAACATGTGGTTTAAAGGAGCTATTGAATAGGGAAATATAAAATCCTGTTCAAGATACCGTATTAAGGAGAGAGGCATACAGGTGACCTTGCGCTTTTCCTTTTGTTAGTCATTGCGAAATGTCTCAATTTTTGTCGCTGAAGATGTATATTGGTTTAGTCACACCTCGCCTCACTTTACGGTTTATCGGCCACAGTCGTCCAACGCCGCAACGAGCATTCTTCGGTAACAGAGCCTGTTTGTTCGTAAGGATGTCGTATGAAGCAACTTGCAACATTGGGAATATACAGCAAAGGATTCTGAAAGTTCTTATGGCGGGCAGGCAAACCACGGCAGCTTTCGCGGATCCAACAATTCAGGGAAAAGTGTTCTTTCTGGAGTACCAAACTCCAGACAGCACTCTGATTGTTGAGCTTCGAACCGATGCAACGCTGGCTCCTCGAGACTAGGTTTACGATGACCGTTTCAAGGCAGGGATGATTCGCATAATCGTTCATCTCGAAGATCCCTGGGCAAATACCACGCAGGCGAAGGCGCAGATGACGCAGGGAAAGCAAAAACTCCGGGGAAAATACCAGACGGCAGATTCGATGGTAGTAGTTGAACTCGACAATTTTATTTTCTGTCCCGCTAATCACCGTCGGCTCAGCCTGCCCGCCGTCGTCATTTCTTCAATCAAAGCACTTTCCATCTTCAAACGCGCCTGCCATCTCCTACATGCTGCACGCTACACGCTACACGCTACACGCCATCTAAATCTTCACGATGTCGTCTTCTGCTCACTCCAGCTCCGGCTCCTCCTCACACTCCGACAGCCTCCCACAGCTCGAAAATATCATCGAAGAGCACTCCAAAGACACTCTCCCACACTCCGCAGACGCTCTACTACACCTCGTAGACGCTCCCTCCTCCCCGCTGCACGAAGACACTCAGCCTTTTCCAATGGCACCGCATAACCGCTCCGCAGGGCGCGACGTTCATATTTTCGACGCAAGCGATCGAAGCACTTCAATTGGTGGCCTGATTCTCACAGCCGGTGTTACAAATGCCAACCTGCATGCTATGATAGAGATTATCGTCTTCTTTAACGGCGAATATATTCTATGGAATGAAAGCGGTATCACAATAGAGAAGGATGACTCTCCACTTCTTCCTGGAAACTATTACATTGATTCTCCTCGTACGTCCTTATCAAACAACGCTTTTACATAAATAACTTGTAAGTAGATCTATTTGTTGTCAATAATGAGACAGTGCTAGTCCGTACAATTTCTTCATCACAAACAGGACCTCGTGTACATGCCTTCCGGGACGCTGTACGTTTGCGAGATGGTCGATGTATCATAACAGGGGTAGTAGCGCTCGGTGCTCAATATGGTAATTGGCGCAGTTTTGAGGCTGCACATATCTTCCCGCTGGCTTATGAGGAGCACTGGAGTAATAACGATTTTGCCCGTTGGATCTCGATTCCCCCAACTGTAGGAGGTTCTATCAATTCTACACGGAATGGGCTATTGCTTCGCAGTAATATACACGATCTCTTTGACTCATATGAAATCTCGATTAATCCAGACGTATATATCTTCTAGTCTTTACGAAGATAAAGTAGCTAATTATTATTTTAGGCCGGTCACAAAATTGTACACTTTAGCTTTGATTATGATGGAATTGCTGGAAAACATCTTGATCAAAGATTTCTTGATGATTCTCAAAGACCGCCAGATGAGCTCTTCAGATGGCATTTTCGACAAGCGGTTCTCGCTAATATGAGGGGTGCTGGCGAGCCTAGATTCGAGCATGATTTCCCGCCTGGCTCTGATATAATGGGTGAGGTACTCGAGGGCCCAAAGGCTGCTGAAAGGATGGAGTTTGAGCTGTTTAGTCGCTTGGCGACCGAAGTTGATTTGACTCAATAGACGTGTATTTAATTTTATAAAGTCGTTTTAACTTCTTTCACAATAATGCCATCCCACATTTATTTCTACTTTGTGATGTGCAGTACCTTGGCAACTGGGCTAGATTAAAAGGGCGCCAAAATAGGACCCTCTTTAGTACTTAGACTGGCTCAGGCCGTGCTCAGGCATGCTTAGTATATCAAAGAAATACTCAACTTACTTAAGTAATACTTGAGTTACTTAAGTAGTTTAGAGTAAAGTATAAGTAGCGATTTATTAACTACTCTAGAGTAGACTACTTGAGTAACTTCAATAATACTTGAGTAATTATATATAACTTTAAAAGAATATATAAATATTAATATTAAAAGATAATATATATAAACTAGCTATTTCTAAGGGGACTAGTCCAAAAGGGGTTACTAAAACGGTATAAACAAGGAGCAATTAATAGTGTTAACTAAAATTTGTAAAAGCAAAAGAGAGTATAGCAATCTTCGCTAAGATAAAGATTATAGCTACGCTAGTATAGCGTGGTATACTAGCGTGGTTACGAGGCCTAGGCTATAATAGCGCAAAGAGGTCGGTAAACTAATCTTATTCGCAGGCTATCTTATAAAGAGCAAATATAAGAAGGAAAGAGGTTCTTAAGGAACCCCTTCTTAAATAGGCTAAAGGTTAGCGCTTAGGCTATTGCTATTGCTAAAGCAACGGGAACTAACCTTAGCCTTAAGCTTTCTATAATTATATATATTTAGCCTTAAGCCTTAAAGTATATAACCTTAGCCTTATGCTTAGTCTTAGCTTTACCTTGCTATAACGGCGCAAGGAGGTTAATAAACTAATCTTATTTGCAAGCTATCTTATAGAGAGCAAATATAAGAAAGAAAGAGGTTCTTAGGGAACCCTTTCTTAAATAGGCTAGAAGTTAGTGCTCGGGCTACTACTATTGCTAGAGCAATAGAAACTAACCTTAGCCTTAAGCCTTTTATAATCACGTATATCTAGCTTTCCCGTAAAAGTAATCGCAGGTATTAAGATTCCTTAGACCTATAAAGAGGCAATTAATAACTTAACGCACGCAAAGCAATAGCAAGTAGCAATATTTAAAGAAATGCTTTTATTATATATAAATAGCATATTCTAAGAAGTTATCCCGCTAAAGGGAGCTAATCGTATATCTTGCAAATAGGTATTTATAGTTAAGACTACTTAAAGCGGTTTAGTCGATAAGTTTAAGGCGCGTCTTATAGCAAGAGGATTTAGCTAAGTTTATAGAAAAGACTATAACTAAACCTTTGCTCTAATAATATAAATAGATATACCAAGGCTATTCTTAGCTATAGTAGCTGCAAAGGACCTAGAATGCTCTTAGTATAATATTAAGAATACCTTTAAAAAATCCTATTTAAAGGAAAAGATATACCTAGAACTACTAAGAGGTATATTAATCAAGAAGGGATATATATAGCAAGCACTAAGAAGTCTTTATAGACTAAAGCAAGCTATAAGGGACTAGAACCGTCTAATTAAGGAGAAACTCGTTAAATAAGGATTTGTCTAGAGTCTTGCAGACCTATATATATTTATATACTCTATAAATAGAGTCAGATTGCTAGTCTATATTAACGATATCGTCGCCGCTACTAAGAAGCAAAGGGAGCTTAACTAGTTCTATAATAAGCTATCTAAGCGATTTAATACCAAGAATCTAAAGGAGATTAATAAGATCCTTAAAGCAAGAGTTACTCGAAATAGGAAGAACTAGTCC